>JAKTTA010000295.1:5255-19036 GCA_030580415.1 Citeromyces nyonsensis
AATCATTCGCAATAACACCCACTATTTCAGTACATAATCAAAAGAGACATTCCCCACGTAGCCACCCCTCATAGATGTTGCAACGTTCCGCATGAACGCCCTGTTATCTTTGTTCAAGGTGATCGCGGCTTCTTTGTTGAGCGGATCAATTGCATTTGGCTCCAGAAACAAAAACTGCAGACCGAGCAGGATCGTAGTCATACTGAGAACAGGAGACCAGTCCTCTCTCAGGATGTTTAGGCAAACGCCTCCCTCTAAATCAATATTTGGGTGGTAAATTTTTTGAAGGCATTTGAACCTTGGAGGCTCGATGGGGAACTCATCGTTTATACTACAATTGAATCTAAATATTCCACCTTTGTAGTAACCGTCTTGCGGAGAGATCGCCACTTTAAATTCCATTATATTATCGGGATCAGGAAAATCAAGCTTGATTGTGTTGGGCAAATCTAGTTCCGTCAAGTCTTTCTGAATTCTGATCTTTGCAGACGACGAGAAATTTTGATTGGCAGGTTTCTTATTGGTACCCTGACCACTTTCATCTTGCTTCTCTTTACTTTGCTGCTGAAGCTGACGAATTTTTAGCTACCACCAGTTAGACAACATTGCTATAGATACGAACCATTCTGTTTCGCGCAGGTGCTGTATCGAAGGCTCCCCCGCACACGACCATTATTATTGTGAAAACAAACAAAGCCCGCGATCTCAATGTCAGACAGGGCCAGGCTCCCGAAGGAAGTAAAAAAAGCAAGTTCAAATGCAGACCTGAGGAATCAGCTGTCGGATCTGCAAAGCCGACTCGTAAATGCTCGTTCCCACAATTCCGCTACAGAGGGGAGAAGAGCACCTCAGCCTGACGTGGCTCAACATGTCCAGAAACCTCCCTCAAGTCAAGTACCTACCCCTAAGAGTGCGGCTCCTTCAAGAATCGATTTTCTCGTTGGCGTTAGTGACGGTTTGTTGGCGGAGTGTCGCAAGCTCACCGCTGAAAATTCCAAGCTTAAGCAGATCACGAATGAACAAAAAGAGGAGTTTTTGGCAATGTCGTCAAAGATCTCCAACTTGACGGATCTCAATTCGAAGCTGCTCCGTGAAGAAGAAGCATCTAAGGAGTCGAATTGGGAGCTGGAAACAAAACTTCAGGCGCTGAGTCGGGATATGGCAAAGACAAAAGCTGATCTCGCAAAGGCGGTGAGATCAAACTCCAATGAAAACTCCCAGAATAGTGAGCTCAAGGCAGAGTTGGAATCGGAAAAGCTCAAATCCGCTGGACTCTCTGAGAATTTGGCAACCACCAGTACTAAGTTGAAGCAGGAGTGCGTTTCCCTAAAACAGCAAAATGAAGATTTAAATAATGAGAATGACACCCTTCACGCTAAACTGTCGCACACTGAAGAAAAGCTTAGCGACTTGCACAAAACTATCTCCGAAGCACAAACAGTGCATCCGCGAAGCAAGAGAGGAGACGACCTTTTAGGGGAGATTGACTCATCAGACTTGTTGACTGACGATGAAAGTCAAACGAATGACAGAAACGTGTTGTCATCCAACTTTCCTCTTGAAAAAGAGTCACTCGAGGCAAGCCTGATGCATGCAAATAAGACTATCGCAAAACTGAAGAAGTCTGTTCTCAAACACAAGATTGCTAATGAGGAACTTGAACGGAAAGTTCTGGCTTCGGATTCCTTCAAGACCACAAGCACCAATTCTCCCTCAAGTAGGTCTTCAGCCTTCTTTTTCCACTCAAATAAGAATAAAAGGCCCAGAACCCCCAGAGGTCTGAGCTCACAAAGAACGTCTCAAATATCGTCCTACTATGAGGACCCGTCATCTCTGACGAACGAGGACTGGGAAAACTTTGAAGAGAATCTGTTGGCACCAACTGGTGAAGTGGGGGAAGCCACACCTGCATCTGCCCCCGGCGGAAAGCTGCTATCCGACGAAATAAATCACGATAGCGACTTGTCAGACGCATCTGACTCGAGTGATAGCGTTCTGCCTTCTGGAGTCACTCCATGTGCGCGCTGCAGCAAAATCGAGGATGAAACGTACTTGAAACAACTTTGTGAAAACAAGGGGCTCGTGCTTTTGAGCGAAGGAGAATACACCGCACTAAATTCGAGGAAAGTGCTAGCTCCACATAGTGTCATTTTGGAAGATCAAGATGCTCAAACTTGGGAATCATTAAAACACTCTCCTGTTACCTTTATAGGTAGAGTGGCGAAAGAACACGATCATCACTTGGTGGATGCGACTGAATACAGCAAACTCGTACATCCTACGCATGATGTGCTAAGCAAACACGCAGAATCCCTGGATTCCAAGTTGGTTTCTGTTGAAGAGTACTCCTCTTTGGTAAAGGCAGCGGAGAACCCTTCAAGGGAAGTTCTAGCGCAAAAGGCCGAGAATCTGAACTGCTTCTTGATCGATAAACAGTATCCGTCTGTTGACGATGTCAATGACTTGACATCAAAATTAGGTATGATTCCGCTCAAACAAACTGCGTATGAATCTCTGATTGACCGACTCAAATATCCGACTAAGGATTATCTAGCAACAGCGTGCAGAGAGAAGTTTGGCCTCGCTGTGATTGAGCAATCCACTTTAGACGAGCTGCAAACAAAGCTGGATTTTCCTAGCAAAGAGTATCTGATGTTAAAGGCGAAAGAAATGAGTCAAGTGATTTTGAGCAATGACAGATACAGCGAAATGCAAGATGCTATTAAGGAACCTTCGCAAGAGTATCTCACAAGAAAAGCAGATGCTCATGGTCTCCTTATTGTGCCTCAGCAGGAACACCGCGACCTCTTGAATTCAGTGAAGCAGCCCTCTCTGGAGCATCTGAAGGAGATGGTCAAGCAAAACAATCACATAGCCTTAACCACAGAAAACTATCGCCAGCTGATCGGGGACCAAAAAGAGTATCGCCTTCTATTGCGCAAAACCCAATCGCCGCCTCAGGATTATTTGGTTGAAAAGGCCTCCTTATTTGGCATGACAATGATTGACGATCACGAGCTCCATGAATTAAGAAACCCCTCACCGAAGCGTGTTAGCGAGCTGGCTTTCGCTATTGACTCTACCCTCTTGAACAATTTTGAGCATGAATCTTTGCAGAATTCTCAGGAGGAGCTCAAAGTACTGGGAATAAAATACCAAAAACTTGAAAATGACCTGGAGCTCGTGACATCCCTGAAAAATGTGCTTTCAAAGACATCAGAGCAGCTTTCAAAAGAAAATACTGACTTATTGGCGAGAATCGACTCTCTTCAAGCGTCACTCACCGAGAAGATGCTAGCGTTCAACGCACAAACAGAGAAGGTCCGCTCACTTGAACAAAATTACTCTTCATTAGCCGAAAATCATGAGAATCTCAAAAAGGAGCGTGATCAAATCAGCGTACTCCACAACGAAATCACCGACGCTCACAGGGAGCTTTTACTGAGCCATGAGTCTCTTGAAAATGATTTCAATCAGACCAAAGTGCACTTCAGCGAGCTCTGTACAATGAGCGAGAAACCTTCCAAGGAATACGTCATAGAAAAGGCAAACGCGATGGGCCTTGTTTCATTGCCGCAAGAGGAGCTCACTGAAATGAACGAGAAATTAACCAAGCCCTCCGAGGATTACCTCTCAGAAAAGGCAAAGTCATTGTTTGGTAATATCTTAGTTTCGAAAAACTCCTTCGAGGAACTTTTGGTCAAAGCTGATCAGCTGAGCGAATCGCTGGAGAACCCTTCACAAACTTTCATTCAGGACAAAGCAACAGTTCTCGGGTTGACTGCTGTCGACTCTCTTGTCTACAATGATATGAAGTCCGAGCTTGAAAATCCTAGCGAGGAGTTTATGCACATGAAGGCTCGCAAAGCCGGCCTTGTTGTACTGGAGAAGGCAAAATACGTTTCCCTTCTTTCTCGCCTGTCGCATCCAAATGCAGAGTACCTCGAAGAAAAATGTTCAGCTTTGAATATGGTGCCTATCAACAATGAGCACTTCGCCGAACTTGAGGCATTTAAAAATGAACCGTCTTTGGAGTTCATCAAAGAGAAAGCCTCATCTATGGGTTATGCTGTTATCAAAGATGGTGAATGGAAAGCTCTTGAGACGCAAACTGTGAAACTGCAGGAAAGCATAAGTGCGCCGTCGTTAGAATATCTGACTGAGAAAGCAAAAAACCACGATCGCCTTCTCATTAGCTGCGAGGAGCATAACCAGCTTGAGCTTGCTGTAAGTTCTCCAAGCTATGATTGGTTACAGTCGGCATCGATGAAGCTAGGATATACGATGGTCACATTGGAAGACTACGATACTTTGAAGCGTGCTCATGAATCACCGACAATGGAGTTCCTAGAATCAAGAGCAGCTGAACAAGGATATGCTTTGGAAAAAGTGCAAGAAAAATCTTCAGATTTGACTCTTGAATCCTTGAAAGAGACTGCTAGATCTTTTGGTTATGTTCTGATGACATCTGCTGAAGTTGCCTCTTCGCAGCACGACAGAGCACTTGAACATCCAAATGAAACAGATTTCTCAGTGGTGGGAGAGAGCGCAGAAAAAGGTGCTGCGCTTAAACATGAAGGACCTGAAAGGAACTTTTCTGATGTATCGGACATGGCCACTGAATCCGACTTGAGTGTTGAATCACTTCGAGCACAAGCTGAAGCAAGATCCCTCATGCTGCTTCCTCTCTTGGTGATGCCTTCCCTCCAAAAGTTGTTTTCCAGAGTGGAGGACCCAGTTTCTGTGGACGAAAAAGTAAATGAACTAATCGAGCTTGCGTCGTTTGATAAAGTCAAAGCATCAAGGAACGAAAAATTATGTGCGTCTCTTGAGCTACTATTCGAGCAGAATCGGGAGCTGCTGAAAGATTGCGAAATGCCAGCTTTCTTTGAAAATTTGTGCGACAGGTACAAAAAGTTGCTATACAATGTTGAATCACCATCTGTGGACTACCTATCAAAGATGGCAAAGATGTACCAGTGCATCGTCGTTGATCAAGCGTCTTACGATGAGTTAGTGAACCTCACTTCGACCGAGGCTGGCTTGAGAGACAATGCCAACAATCTCGGTTTTGTTGTTAGCAGGCAAGCTGATTATGACAGGATGAAGGCTTTTTCAGACACCCCAACAGCAGGCCAACTAGCAGAAAAGGCGCAGACTTTATCTCTCAGGCTCGTTGAGGAAGATAAGATGTTGCTGGAGGAATCGACTGTTGCTGATATAGCTGTAAAATTGGAGAAAATGGGCTACTTTGTTGTCGATGACAATGACTGGCAAATACTTCGCAATCCTGGGCTGCAACGTATGAAGCCAAAGCTTGAGACTTTGGGCTTTGCGGTGTTACCCAGTGCAGAACTGTCAACCCTGGTGACGCAGTCTAAAGAAGTGCAACAAGCTATCGACTCCCCCGAGCTGGATTATCTTGAAAGAAAATTAGCAGACTTGGGATATGCAAGCGTGTTGAAGTCGTCATGGGAGGACATGCAGTCACAGGCACTTGAACCCTCCTTGGCTCACTTGCGTTCCAAGGCTGAAAAGTTTGGCTGCATTGTGGTAGAGCAAAGTGCCTATGATGATCTGGTCTCAAAGATAGAAAACCCCAGCTTTGATTATATATCCAATCATTTGGGCACGAAGGATATGAAGCCGGTTTTATACAGTGAGTATTCCGACCTGCACAGTAAGGCGTTCTCGCCTGACGTGGCTCATGTTTCAAAAATGGCAGAAAATATTGGGATGCTTACTTTGTCTAAGGAGGAGCATTCTCGACTGGTCAACGAATCTTTCAATCCATCGAGGCAGGTCATATTTGACTCTGCCCCAAAAATGGGCTTGACTGTTATTTCTCGAGAAGACCACGACGAGCTACTCAGACCAATGAGCATCGAAGAACTGGAGGCCTCTGCTGAAAAGATGGGCTATGTGATGACTTCGGTTGCGGCTTTTAAAAACTTAACTTTCAAGGCCGGGCAATCTGTGAAGGAGAAAGCCGCAGCTGAAGGATTCGATTTGATCGAGCCATCTTTGCTGGAATCTCTCAATCGGTCTGCTGCTGAGTCACTTGAGTATAAAGCCTCTTGTGTTGACAAAGTTCTAATGAGTGAGAGTGATTACGCGACGTCATTGAAGACAGCAGAGGATCTGCGTTCACTGGAGAAACAATACCAAACAGTGTGCCAGAAGCATGCGAATCCCAGCGAAGACGAACTGCGTGAACTTGCTGAGAAATTCGGGTTGCACATTGTACCCGTGGAGGAGCTCTCAAGTTTGAAAGACGAAAGGCAGAAAGCCATGGATGCTTTAAACGTGAGCCGCCAGTCTATGGAGCAACCGGATGTTATCAAAGCCAAAGCCAAGGCGCTAGGATTCACTTTGGTGGAGCACGACATCTACGACAAACTGGTGGATGAAAACGCTTTGACTCTCGAAGAACGAGCGTCACAGAAACACATGACTTTATTAACGAGTGAAGAATTTGGTCAGCTAGTCAGAAAAGCTGAAGCCTCTCTCCAGCAAAAAGCCGAATCAGCGGGAATGGCAGTACTGCCAAAGTCAGAGTATGAGCAACTGACAAGACAAATAAGTTCCCCAACGAAAGCATTTTTAACCGAAAAACTTTCAGCATATAATCTCGAGTGTGAAGATGTTACCAGGCTAAAGACTCTGCAGTCTATCGAGCAAAACCCTTCGATGGATTTCTTGACTTCACATGCTTCTCGACAGGGGAACGTGATTGTTGCAAGTCAGGAGTTTGATAGTCTGAAGTCGCAGGCAGCGTCAGGAGTTGAGAAGATTGGAGAGCTGTCGAATGTCAATTCACAGCTGGCGTCATCCCATCGATTTCTGACGGAAGATGTGGAGAAACTGAAGTCACGTCTTGCTGATCCATCTTGTGTGAGGGCTGCAGCAGAAAGTCTCAACATGAAGGTGATGACGCTTGAAGAATTCGAAGCACAGTCTACCAAGACTGTGGATGATTTGCGAGAAATTGCAGGCGGTTTGGGCTACGACTTGATTCCCAGGACGCACACACTAAGTACCCTCTCTTTCCATGATTCCAAGTCTGTCGTCTCCATGTCGGATTACGAGGACGCGATGAGTCATTTCTCGACATCCAAGGACGACCTGAATTCAACGAAAGACGATCTGGATGAAGAGGCATTGAGACGGCAAGCAGAAGTGATGGGGTTCAACTTAGTGCCTACTGGCATAGATACAGAAGACACCGACGATGACTCCACCATGGACGAAGCTTCCATTGCCACCGTTGAGCATAGCATCACTCAGGAACAAGCGGAGAGGTTTGCGCAGTCGAATGGCCTGAAGCTGGTTTCTGCTTCTGAGTTTGAGGGTTTGGTTAACGCCACAGCAGAAGATACAGGGATGCGGGAAATCCGTAGCGCGGATGATGTTCGGTCTGCTGCTGATGAATTGGGTCTTTGTGTTATTGGGAAATCCAAATTGCAAGAGCTGGAAGCCCATACTTCGTTGTCAAATGCGGATGTCGTTTCCCTCTCCACACGGTTGGGATTACTGTGTATACCCGAGTCATCATTTGTGGCCACCAACGTGTGCCGTACTCCAACTTCTGAGAACGTTGTGGTGCTACCAAAAACCTTTTTCACAAAGCTGGCAAAGAGTCACGAGTTCATCAAAGAAGCCACCAAGAAGGGTTTTACTCTGGCACCTGTATCCGATGCAGTTCAAACCGATGCCAGGTCTTTGGAAGGCTCCCAAGGGTTGGCTCCTGCTGCCGTGATATCCGACAGCTACTCTTTACCTTCAAGGTCATCTGTTGGTGCCACTGGCTCGACGATCGCATCGATGGGTGGTCCGTTATCCCCGGCAAGATCCTTCCGCACTGAAATCTCAATGGCTACAAATGTCTCGCTCACAGATAAGAATATGATCCCTGTCATCACGCAGACGATCATTGGAGAGTATCTTTTCAAGTATTACCGTCGTCTTGGACCACTGAGCGCAATCTCAGAGAACCGCCACGAGCGCTACTTCTGGATTCACCCCTACTCACTGACACTGTACTGGAGCATGGCAAACCCAGTTTTGGGAGACCCGGCCGAAAATAAAATCCGTGGAGCGGCTATCATAGGAGTGGAAAGCGTGGAGGATAACAACCCGCTGCCTCCTGGCTTGCACCATCGCTCTATTCTTGTCCATTGCAACGATCGCACCATCAAAATCACGTGCCCGACAAGACAGAGACACAATATCTGGTACAACTCCATCCGGTACCTTATCCAGAGGACAACTGAAGGCATCTCGTTTGATGACACGCACGAGAACATTGGCAGTGAGCAGCAGTACCACGAGACTTTGACCGACGAGGAGAAGGCCCAGATTGAGAGGTCTTCGAGCTACAGGCACATCAGGCCAAGGAGGAGTGTTTTGAGGTCTCAAAGTAAGATGTTTGGAAACCCACCACGTTCGTCATGAATGTATGGGTGAGTGGGTGATTTATAAGTGAATGAACTATTTGAACAACGGAAGTGGTTTGTTAGCGTAATGTTCTTTCTCAGGCCGGGCAGCAAAAGATTAATTTGTCAAGAGGAATCGATGAATGGTTCGTCAGTCTTAAATGTATTGAATGACCGTCTTCTCGTTTGTCAAAACACATATTTGGTCTACATGGCACTTTGATGGAAGACTTTAAGCTCGAAGGATTGGGCTAATCCAGCAGTGGCAATTACAAGCTTTGGGGTAGACCGGCTAAGCCTACTTTAGCTGGTTTTATATCTTGAGCCTTTTGTTCGAGATAGAGGACCTGTAGTTCGATGGAAAGAAAGGATAATCGAACAAGAACCAAGATCCCATAATCAGCGACTACACAAGGATGATCCCTTGAAAGATCAGTAAGATGTGCTTAGATTCATTAAGAAAGTACTTTTCTGACAGTATCTCATAAGTCGTGCACACACCAAACCCCGGACAGAACAAATCCGAAATTTTAAACCTTTTCACCAAATGTTGCAAAGACAATTTGTCAGAAGACTTTCTTCTTCTTCTGTGAGTCAGAACTATGCCTCCACCATCAAAAACCTGAAAATCAACAAGGACACCAAGGTCATCTACCAGGGCTTTACAGGGAAGCAGGCAACTTTCCATGCTGAACAGGCCATCGCATACGGAACCAATGTTGTTGGTGGAACCAACCCAAGAAAGGCAGGCCAGCTTCATCTGAACAAGCCTGTTTTCGCTTCTGTCGAGGAGGCTATGAGAGAGGCTGGAGCCACCGCTACGGGAATTTTCGTACCCCCTTCGATCGCAGCTGGAGCTATCGAGGAAGCTATTGCAGCAGAGATCCCATTGGCGGTAGCCATCACTGAGGGTATCCCTCAACATGACATGTTGCGTATTGCCAACATTCTCAAGACACAATCCAAAACACGTCTGGTTGGACCAAACTGTCCCGGTATCATCGCACCAGATCAGTGTAAAATCGGTATTATGCCATCCCACATCCACAAGCGCGGCCGCGTGGGTGTCATTTCTAGATCCGGGACCCTTACATACGAGGCTGTAGACCAGACTACCAAAGTAGGCTTGGGACAGTCTCTTGTCATTGGAATGGGTGGAGATCCTTTCCCAGGAACAAACTTTATCGATGCTTTGACTTTGTTCCTTAACGACCCTGAAACTGAGGGTATCATTTTGATTGGAGAGATTGGAGGAACTGCCGAGGAAGACGCTGCCGAGTTCTTGAAACAGTACAACCTCTCTAGAGAATCCCCTAAACCAGTTGTATCCTTCATCGCTGGTCTGACTGCCCCTCCAGGAAGAAGAATGGGTCACGCTGGTGCCATTGTAGCTGGCGGTAAAGGTGACGCCAAGTCCAAGATTGCTGCTTTGGAATCTGCTGGTGTCATAGTTGAGAAATCACCAGCTAGATTGGGTAAGGCTCTACACAAGGAATTTGTGAAAAGCGGACTCTTGTAGAGATACTAGCTAAAAAAGATAATATTCTCATTTAAGTGAGTTTCTTGAATCAGTAATTAAAAAGGCACTTGTACACCAGCGCCCTATTGCCGAAGAAGTCCCAATCTTTATGCGATATCCACATCTCGTTGGCCACTTTGAGTCGCGCATACACAGATCCGCCCTTCCAAACCATGGCCGAGGGATCGATGTTTCTCGAATTGGAAAGAATCTCCACGTTTGTCGGGTTTCCTGACTCTATGAGGTCGTTGATTTTCCCTAAATGCTGTTCTGTCAATTTGAAAGAAAGATCCATCCCTTTCAGCTTGGCCTTCTCCTCCCTGTTTTTCTCCTTCTCTTTTATCTTGTCCTCAAACTTTTGCTTCTCATTCTCCAGGTACTTGACTATGGTCTCCAGGTTCGTGGATCCCAAGAGTCTAGACCTCCAGATGTGGATCCTATCAAGCAAAATGAGGTCCAGACCCGGTATCTTGGAAGTGCCGCCCACGAGGATAATATTCTCGTAGAACTTCTTGAGTTTACCCTCGTCGTTGAGTGACGCGTTGGAAATACTCTCAATGATGGCAAAGTCAACAGGGGTAAGGTTGAGTGAAGTCTTGGAGATTTCCTTCGCAGAGGCATCTCCCTCCTCCACAAGGTACTCCAAGGCTTCCTTGTCTTCTAGCTGAGACAGCAAAATGCCTTTCAACTGCTTTTCTTGAACTTTTGAGGTGGGTGAGTCTGGCTTAGACGTGAAATAGTCACAATGATCAGGAAACAACCCATCTTTGACCACAGAGTCGTCCTCCTTCAGCAGCTCCGGGTAAAAGAGACCCATTGCTGCAATCATCACCTCGTCGAAAACCTTAAAGGCGTACTTTGCCCCACTCTCTCCCGCCCTGTTCACAGTAAAACTATACAACTGCACCGCTATGTCTGCGTCTTGACAAGTCAGATACTTCTCCTTCAACCCTTGCATTAGACTGAAATCGCTCACCGTGGATAAATCGACATCTTTGTAGGGGAACTGAGACTCTAGAAGCAGGTTTGCCAAAGCTTCAGTGATATCATCTCCTCCGTAATCCAAGCAAGTGGTTGAGTTTGGAATCACCATTCCTTCGTCTACACAGGAAACCTTGACGGACTTGGCACCCATGTCAACAACGCAAGCACTGGATATACCGGACCCAAATGTGGCCGCCACCCCTTCCTGGATTATAGCCACATGGTCAAACTTGAGATGGTTGAGAAGGATGTAAATGAGGTTCTCAACATATGTCTTGTCGTAAAGGTCTGGAATCACCAGCACGCAATTGAAATGGGAGAATTCGGATCTTTTGGATTCCAAAAGTCGGTTCAAAGCTTCATGCATAATAATCTGCACATCCCCGAATAGCTCCTCCGCCAACAAGTACTCGGAGGTGTTGAAGCCGCCTCTCAAAAAGGGCCATTTTAGCTGCCAGCTGCTATAGTCTGTGAGGCTCAGAGCCTCCTCCCCGAATAGGTATCTTACATTCGAGTCATCAAGAAGCGCCTTGGCATCCTTGTACTCCCCCTCTACAGCTTCGTCTAGCGCCTGAGGCGTTTGCCTGCGGTTGAAGTTGTGAACAGTCTCGGAAGAGTTTGGGACTATACGCCTTTTGTAGTATCGCATCCTCTCTTTAAAATTGGAGGAAACCTCTTCCCTATACTGCTTGAAATGAGCACTGGGTATGACAATGTCACCATCTTCATTCAGCTCTCGCCGAGGTTTTTTCTCCTGACAAGACTTCTGGTGAACATTTTTATGCGCAATCACGCTGGGAACTTCTAGCGGATCTATATCCGTGGATAGTCCCACTCGAATTGTTTTGCTTCCGGGATGTACAACGATCGTTCTCAGATTAGTTTCGTCTTTCTCTGCCGCCTCTTCGTCATCGTCGTCGTCGTCGTCATCGTCTGCATCCACAAGATCCTTTATGTCAACATCCGTAGTGGCAGTACTGCCTTCTTTAACCAGGTTTTTGTTCTTCTTCTTCTCAACTAGGCGTCTCAGCATTTCTTTTGTATCTCTCAGCAGGGTGATCTGGTCATCCTTTTTCAGATAGTCTGTGTAGTAGTTTTTCTGGTTGATGAGAGGGATTTGAGGAACGGTGGAAAACGATAGCCCATTCTCGCCTTCCACTCTACGGATCCCTAGCTCGTCCAGTTTATTTTGTATATTCGCCAAAGCACGAATTCTGCCCTCCCTCCGTTTTGCCAAAACCTCAGCTGAAACTTTTTGGCCAGTAACGGGTCCCTTTTTGGCCTTCTTCTTCGAAGGCTCATCCCACGAGGGGTCAGTGAACTCCTCACCGGGAGTCGCGCTTGGGCTTTCTGCTCTTTCTGGATGTTCAGCCGGAGGTTCGCTGGTCTCAGGCTTGGGGAGCTCCATTTGGATCAAGGTGTGTGGTGGTGATTCGATTTTTCACAAGGTCTGAATACGGGATATTGACGGATTTTCCGAGGTCTCTTTCGAATTTATCATCCATTCGCCTACTTCTTTCATAACTTTTAGTAGAATTGAGATTATGAGCTCACAGCGTGGCTGACTTTTATACCTCGACAAAAATCAATCTGAGACTCTGAGAGAAAAGGCACAATCACCCGAATTTTAGATGCATTTATTTTGTGAATACACTAACTAGCCTTTGCGTCTTCAAAGCTATGCTTCCAGAGCTGGCTTTTCAGTTTTCCTAACTGATTATGCAAATCCACCAGTTTCTGTAGTTGCGCTCGCTTCTCAACCTTGGAGGCCAGCTTGTCCGTGCAGAGGTCGGTATGTATGGTTTTATATTGATCATAAAGGGTGAAAAACATAGTCGCTTGTTGAGATCCAAGCGGCGAGTCCTCCACCTTGCGAGCTTTTACAGTATTGCCATTCTTCTCTAGAGTAGCGATTCTTCCAAAGGAGTCTTGCGGTTGTGCTTGCTTCGGAACAGTTTTCCTAGCAGTCTTTTCGGGTCTGAGTGATTGAGAGCTGAGACTCCTTGGTTCGACGGGTATGGGCGAGGGAATAGCAGGACTTTCACTGATAGCCCTAATATTTTTTTGCTTCAGAGCCTGCTGCGTCGATTCCAGTCTAGTCTTCTTCTGTCCCTTCTGCGCCGCTGCGGACGGCAAAGGAGTAGGGGTCTTCGGTTCGTTTGCCGGTGAACTAGTGTCAACTCGTTCAGCTAGAGATTTTTCAGGAAAGGTCTTTTTCGGAGCAAGCTGAGGCACCTTGGCCAGAACTTTGACGGTGAACCAATGATCGCTGGCGTAATGCAACTGGCCAAGACGTTTACCTATTCGTGCCTCAAAAAGCTGGGCGGTATCTTTGGACAAGCTTTGTCTTGAGGAGAAATACAGCTCCACTAGTCTGTCCTCGAATGAACTAGCGAGTTCATCGTTCACTTTGCCAACCGATTCGTTAGAGTACTGACGCAGATTCGTCTTCTCTACAGAATCGAAAAGAACTGCACGCCTCAGTTGGAAAATTTGACTTTGGCTATTGACCTTTACGTTTTTCGAACTTTTCACTGCAATGGTTTGAGGTCTACGAAGCCTTGGATTTTCGCCGTGATGGAACTCCTCAACTTTTGTAAGCGCTTTTTGACGCACATAGTTATCATTTGATTCATGGAGCGTCTTGAGCCCGTCCACTTGAATGTTTAACTTTTTGTATTCGGTATTATTGATACTCAGTCTAACGTGCGAGGTACCTGAAGTGCAGTAGTAGTCTTCCTTGCCAATGGAGGAGAATATGTAGGCGGGTGCGTGTTCGTTGACGGCAAAAATGCTCAACAGCTTATCGTTCACCTTGAGAAACTATACTCGTTAATACAGCA
>JAKTTA010000296.1:0-23694 GCA_030580415.1 Citeromyces nyonsensis
TTGAACTGATCACCGTAAGCTTTTACTAGCCGATCAAACAGAGTGGTTGACAGAATCTTGATACTCTTGCCGTCAGCCACTTTGATTGTGGGCGATAACTGCTTATCGTCACCGGCAATTATGAGCTTCTTTATGCCGAGATGCGTCATCAGCGGGATCCAGCATTGCGGCTCTAAAGACTGAGACACTTCATCTATAATCAAAGTATCAAACAAAGGCTCTGGTGAGGTTTTGTAAACGTTCACCAACTCTGACGCACTGGATCCATGCAATGTGGCCAACACAATTTCCGAGTTTAAAATGATTTCGTTGTAGTTCTTAGCGGACCGAGCTCTTAAGTCTCGTCTGAGATGCTTCAGATCTTGAAATAACGCATAAAGCTTGGGACCCCTCAGCTTTTTGATGTTTTTCACGTTGCTGTCGATTTCCCGAAGAATGTCTCTCAAGATGTCAGACTGATCTGACGAGCCGACCAAGTAGTCTAGCGAGTTGTTGTATATCGAAGACAGCAACCTTGAAGGATGTCCGATCCGAATAATCTTGGTAAGCTGGTCCGCCTTGTGATCAAACACATCGCTAAGCCGTTCAAGAATGGTATCTACAGAAATGTTAGACGGCCCGCAAACCAGAATTCTTTCTTTCCGTTTGCCTTTCTGGCGATGAAGCTGTCTTATCAGTTCCACAAGTGTTGACGTCTTGCCCGTTCCGGGAGGTCCATGAATTATGGATACGTTACTACAAAGGGCAAACGCAATGGCTTTTTTCTGTGAAACGTTCAGTCCGTCATTCACCCATTGAATTTCCTGCAAAGTGCGAGAGAGATCTGACTGAGGGGGAGAAACGAACGGAACCTCTTCCAGAAGCAGTTGAATAAGATGGCTTTTGGATGATTCCGGAAGGTCTTTCAAAAGAGCCATTTTTTGAGTCATCCGCCTATACGTAACATCATTCACCAGCTTGACCACCCAGACTTTGGTATCGTTATTTTTCCAGTCCCACAGAGCACTTTCGGCAGAGTTGTTTTGATCGTTGCTCAAGGAAACAGATATAGAACTCGATGATATTTTCAAAACTACGCCCTCTACCCCAGATGGTGCTTGTTCTTGAGTAGCTTCTTTCGAAGAAGTCTGGGCCTTTTTTTGAACCTTTTTCCGCTCGCTGTTGGAAGAGTATCTGTTGATTTGAACAATGTCGCCATTTTTGAAATCGCCAGAGTCGAATTCTGGACCCTCTTTCTTACCTTTGCTCGATGTCACATTGGCATGCAGAGATAGCTCCACTATCACCTTTCCGCCGTACCCTGTCTTTATATTAAGAACTTGCAGGTTGATGATGGCATACCCTTTTGATGCAAGGGATTTCGGAGATTCCCGATTGAGAAGGGCAGAGCATTGCTCAATGTCTGTGAGCTGTTCCCTCTCGATTGCAGGGACAAATCTCTCACATAGTAAGCTCATACAGAGTGGAATATGTATGGATGTGGAAAAAAGAAGATGGGAGTATTCGGCAGGCTAATACACTACTCAGCGGATGCTCTCTTTCTCGCTATAATATTAGGCGCCGTCCATAAGCAAACAGGGTTTGCGCTGAACGTGTACCAGCTGACTGGTTCTGATACGGCACAACATTACTTGGCCCAGCTGTTGGGAATTGGAGAAACCATCTATGAAGTGCTTTGCCAAAGGGCAAGGCGGTCCAGTTGGTTCAAAAGAAGTGAAATCAAAGGAGGCAAGGATTTGCGCGACAGACTAAAGCACGAGATGAACGATCTGCTGGACTGATGTAATCCAAAGCCATTAGTTTGTTCAGAGTTGATGAGTCTGAACAACTCCATTTATGGATAGTCGTTGTTCGTTCCTCTTTTTGTAGCACCTACGTACAGAGCTGTTACAATATAAGAGAATACAAATGTAAATCCACCAACCAGCTTCCAGCACGACTTGGTAACACGCTGGATGCAATATGAGTGGATTCCAGCCATGATCGAGTGTGTGAGCTGAATTTACTTTTAGTCCAAATGAAGAGGAAAAGAAGAGTGTTTGTCCTCTCGCCTTACAAAAAGACTGTCGATCATTTAAGTCTGAAGAAGAAAAAAAAAAAAGTGGGAATTCGCGCTTTATATAGATTTCAGCGCCCCCCGTTTTTTTTAATTGCACGCACTTTTCTCTCCGCCAATGATATCTGCATTAGTAATTATTTACAATTCTACTTCTCCTCAGGAACCAGAGAGTCACTCTTTTCCAACAACTCAGCCAACTCGCCCGAAGTAGACATGTTCATGATTATATCGCATCCGCCTACAAACTCCTTGTTCACGTATAGCTGCGGTATGGTTGGCCAGTCACTGAACTCTTTTATTCCATCTCTCAGCTCTGGGTCCTCCAATACATTGTAAGCAGCAAACTTCATCGGGTCGACCCCCTGCTGGCCAAGCGCTTGTATGGTTGCTCTGGAAAACCCGCACTGAGGGAACTCGGGTGTGCCCTTCATGAAGAGAACAACGTTTGCGGAACCAACAGCCTTTTCAATGGCAGCTTTGGTATCGCTGGACATCAGTCGAGCAAATGAGCTCATCACTCTGGGACGGATCTAAAAGTTAGAATCAAAAAACTCGTAAGACTTACAAATCCCGGTCTCAAAAGGCACTTGGAAATCATAATGGTATATGTTTGGTCGGCGCACGACGCAGTTATCACACGACCGACCGGCTTTTAAATTTTCGGTTTGAATCCATACATCTTCATGACTTTGCCAAGGGTATAAATGTCATCTCCATTTAGATCTTTGAAATTTTGTTTTCCTGAAAACTCTGGAAAGTCTTCGTATTTCAAGATATTGATAGAGTTCAAGAATTTTTGCATCTTCTTGAAATTCTCCCTCCGCACAATCTGGAACTCATCAACCTGTTTTTGAATCTCTTGTTTCAAAAGCAGTTGCTCTGCATTATGTTTGTTTATCTGCTGGATGCGGTCTTTGTTTTCCTCTATGAGCGAGTCGATGTAATCGCTCCACAGACTTGTCCAGCTGTTAGCGTTTGCGTGATTGACACCTTCCCAGGCGCACTCCATCGCCATCAATTCAACATATTGTTCGAAATACGACTCTAAAGCACGAACTTCATCATCCAGCTGGTTTTTCCTTCTGATGGAGCCCACTATAATCCGACTATTTTTACCAACAAATCCCCACGGTGCCCTAAGGTTGAAAATGGGCAGTTTGTCTCCTTCATAATTCACAATCTTCAGCTCATACGGCTTGGAGTCCTCCTGACACAGTTTTGAGATGCGCTTCAGCTCATTTTTGTTTTTATGGTACAACACCTGGGACTTCACAATGGTGTTCAAGTAATTTTCATCCAGTTCTGATTTTTTCGAAAAGCGGTGGTTCAAAACATCCAAATCAACCGCCAGCTTTATGTAACCCTGAAGAGAGTGTTCTTTCTTCATGTGAGTGACTTCTGCTTTCCTATTTTTTTCCAGGCCAGTCTCGATCTGTTTAACGGTCTTCAATCGACGCTTGGCAGGTTTAAAATACTTGCTCTCGAGTTTTTCGAGCGATTGAGAGCTTTCTAAAGCCTGATGTCCCAACACAAGTGAACTTTGAGCTTCCAACAAATACTTTCTCGCATCCCAAGACTTTAAAGTCTTTCTGCCAAAACGAAATTTCCGCCGGACTATACTACTCCACTCGTCATCTTTATTCGAGAGTTTTGCTGCTATCCTCAAAAGGCTCCTGTAGAGAGACGTGACGGCATGGTTGTGCTGTGGAAGCTGTGAAAAATGAATAGCCATGCCCTATATATGCATATATATGCAATGATTCTGGAATCGGGTCACTTTCGGAAATAAAACAAAAAGGGTCGACACTTCTACTTTACCGATATGCAGTTAGTCAAATTCCAGGTGCCTTGGAAGCAAAGAGCATCTCTCAAAGTTTTCTGTACTCAGACATCAACTTATCCATCAGTACCTTTTTCATCAAATGCCTCCCAAAAACTCAAAGGTGGCTGCTTTCACCATTAGATGCAAGCGCAAAAGCTACACATACTTCATCCTCTGCAAATCTAACGAAAAGCTGATTGACCTCAAGAAAATTCTCTGCGAGACGGTCAACGGTGTGGGTGGTTTGGTTCAAGACGCAGACGTGGAGGATATGGAGAAAGACGATGACGTGGATATTCCTGTTCCATCGTTTGAAACGGCAGAAAACTCAGATTCTGAGACTGAAGAAAAACCAAGCATACCTGGGGGCGAGATAATCTCACCAAAGGATATTAAAATCGCAATACCGCTGGATAGATACAACCTGTATGACGAAGAGGAGCAGCTTTCGGTCTCGCTGTTAGACTGCGAGGAGGGAAAGTACTCCAAGAAGGTGAACGAAAAGTCATCGCTTGAAGATTTGGGGTTCCACGACAATCAGGTTTTGGTATTTGCCCTTAATGACGAGGAATTTGATGTTCTAATTCCACAAGAATCTGAGTGATATGGTGAGAGAAAAAAATATAAATGACATAAAAATAATATAAATGCAAAAGACATTTATGTACATTAAATACACAATCTCCTTAGTTAACCAGAGCAGAAGCGGTGGCAGACTCGTACTTCCAGTTAGGTGGCAGAACGGCAACGGTTCTGTAGTATCTGGCGAGTCTGTGGATTCTAGATTCGATCAAAATCAATCTGAACTTGGAGTCCTTGTCCTTTCTGTTTCTCTCAAGGTGCTTTCTGACAGAGACAGCCTTCTTGATAAGGAAGTACAAGTCCTCTGGGATCTCTGGAGCAAGACCGTTGGACTTGAGAATTCTCATGATCTTGTTACCGGTGATAACCTTGGTTTGAGGAACTCCGTGAGCATCTCTCAGAATGACACCGATTTGAGAAGGAGTAAGACCCTTCTTGGCGTACTTCAGAATCTGGTCAACGACAGAGTCTGGAGCAGACTTGAACCATGAAGGAGCGCTTCTCGAGTATGGGAGAGCGGAAGAAGAGATACCTTTACCCTGAAAACGTTAGTATACGAAAACAACTTTACCCAATACATTTGCAAAGCAAAATTGGTACCAGCCAGTAATAAACCGAGCATGGTCCGAATTTTGTAACTTTCTACCAACTGATTGGTTTAACTACACACCTTGCTGTGCATACGAGCCATCTTGAAGTATGTGTTGTGTGGATGAAAAAAAAAAAAAAAAAAAAAAAAAAACTTTTTTTGAAAAGGAGAATGCTACACAGGAAACACGCCCGGACACCACGCAGTTCGCAGTCACACAGTCACGTGATAGAGATCTATATATTTCTTCCTAGTTACTTTAGCTGATCTGGGATTGACAAAAGCTCGTCCTCTTCCTCTATGTCGATGCATCTACTGTTAGTATGAAGGAAAGGAGCATACTCACTTGGACACTCCAGCGTGCGATCTAATGAGTTCAACAGCTCCAGCGTAAAGCATGTTACTATCTGACGGGGACGACTCAGGCCTATAGTAAATGAGAACCAGCGGTGACGACTTCCTTCCATCCTCCAATGTCAATGGGTAAGAAAGTAAAATGTACCTTGGTGTGCTGTCAGGCAGCTCATCTATGAGATCTTCCATAGAAGTTTGAATGTCTTTGGAAGGTTTGATCTCGTATGTTTTCCTGTCAATCTCATCTAGCTGTTAGTCAGGAGATGATGTCTACATACAGATGACAGCTTGCATTGTGGGAGCTCTTGAGCTGGTGATTCTGAACTTTCGCAATCCGCTCAGTGTCTCTTCACTTAACGTGTACAGTGAGTTGGACTGATATTAGTGAGGAATACGTGATATTCCGTACCATTTTTAGATAAGTGTGTTTCAGTCCGATAAGGATGTCCGGATGTGACAGAAAGTATGTTTGGCCATCACATCCTCACACCTCCTTGAAAACTGCATTTTTTTGCCTGCTGTTTTGAATTATGCACGGACCCCTGACGCCATGCATGTGCATATGCACATAACCCTTGTCTGTTTATTCAAAACAAAAATCCGAAATGAAAACAAACCAGTCGATCACGATCGTTATATGCAAATACAACTTTCGCCCAGAGAGTAATCTTGAGATGAAGGCGTCAGAGAACGAGTCTTTCCAGCTGTTGAAAGATGCCGGAGACGGGTGGCTTTTGGCGAAGCCGATAAGCAGGCTCGGTAACCCAGGACTTATTCCTCGCAGCTTTTGTACTCTTCGCAGAGTGAGCTGTACAAAAGCTGGGAAGTCTGCATTGGAGATCGATGGTGCCGAAATCACTTCAGTCTGTGTAAAAAGCGTCTCCAGTCACGAGAACCGGCTTTGGTATGGCATAGAGCTCATGATGACAACAGGAAAAGTGAGATACCTTTCACGCTACTACCAGGACTTTTATTCCCTTCAGTTGAGTCTCCTGGATGCTCTAGTAAGTAATCTACCCCGTCTTCCAGGGCCAACTACTCAGATGGAACCTGGCAAAGCGCTTGAAACCCGCCGTCATGATCTTAATGCTTATCTTGGTGAGCTCTTCAATCTTGCCTTGACTAGCGAAACAGTCAAGGTTGACCTTGAAAAATGGCTAAAGATGGAGCCAGACGACGTGGAAGTGGAAGAAACCAAGACCTTGAAAGAAATCAGCTTGATACTCAAGCCTAAGATAACTGTATTGCCCTCTAATATTGTGAAAACCTTACGACTACAAGTTCCTGAGTTGGATTCAAGCGCATCTTCCACCCCAGCAAGCTCTCCACTGCTCCATCAAGCTCCTCTTTTGAAAACACTGCCCTTTGCCCCCACCAAGCCAGTCTTTGAAGAGGAAAAGATCAGAGTCAAGGTAATTCATGGTGACGATGCATTCATCTTCAAGATAGCGGCAAACTCAAGTGTTAACAATCTAAAAATGGCCATCTCTAAACAGATAAATGTCTACAAGTTTAAGCTGTCTTTCGGGTCAGCTGATGGGCAAGCTTCAGCGGGTTCAAAGCTTTCAAATTTAGCGCACAATGGGAAACTAGTGACTACGGTGGTTGAGCGTTGCCAAGACAACCATTAGCTGCATGCATGATGATGCACGGCGCTACGGAGGTGCAAGGATATCACACAAGGCTTTTGTCTAAAACCTAGATAGATGTAGTGGTGAGACACA
Source organism: Citeromyces nyonsensis (assembly GCA_030580415.1). NCBI lineage: Eukaryota > Fungi > Ascomycota > Pichiomycetes > Pichiales > Pichiaceae > Citeromyces > Citeromyces nyonsensis. The sequence continues at coordinate 7,131 of JAKTTA010000296.1, forward strand.
TTTTTCATCCAGATTTTTTAGACACTGGTATGCTCAGAGTTGATTCCACATTCAATCGGAAATGTAAAGGTTGCTCGACTTTTTTAGTTCTAGCAGTCCATTCTCTTGATCCGGTCTCTGCTCGAAGCTGTATGGACGGTTAACTGCTACGAGAATATCGTTTTGCTTTAATCAGAATTTTGTGATCTATCACAGAGTATGGTGGACATTGATGTCTGGGTAAGCTGAAGGGTATGGGTTGTGAGACACCAGCACCATTGTTTAGCTTGAGTAAAAATTGCTTCGACATGCTCCGCAACTCTTCAATTTCGGATGCCGTAGATTGTTTTCTGTTAAATTGTGTGAAGAGGTAGGACTCAATGAACAATTGTGAATTGCAACTGATTTAATGTCTTGCGAATATCAGCTGTCGGTAAGTGACTAACAATAAATTTACAGACAAACCTGATCAAGAACCACAGGAAGTCCACAGTGAAAAAAGCCAACGATTGAGCGGGTGCCTTCGTGAAATAGGAGTCGCACGATCAGAACAAGCATTTATTCGGGTTTTACCCATAAATGTAGTCCGAGAAGAAGTATGAAATAACTGCGCTGAATGAGCTAGCTCTTCTTTATTTGTAAAAGGCAAATTGGCTTCTACCTTCCGCCATCCAGACCGACAAGAAAGGAGCACATTGAGCTATGAGGATTTCCTCACTGGGTGGGAGACTCACTGGGTGTGAGGCTGAATACAAGTATACGACAGTGAGAAGGTTGGTTTTTGAGATGTGAGAGATTTTCTTTACTGAAAATGTCTTGATTGCAGCGGAGACATTTTCCCAGCAAACGAGTAATCATTGATGGGAAGAGTTTGCCTTTACATCAAGGAGCTAGGCAGACATCTGGTTGTTGGAGTGGAGGAGACAATGTAAGCGTAGGGATAGCCCTATGTCTGATTCTGCGCCTCCTTCTGAGTTGTCTCATACGTTTACGAACTGTTTTTTTGGGAGGTATGACAGCTTCTCGAGCTCGACTACTTTGGCATACTCATTGAATCAGTGTTATAATGGGGAAAATACGACAGAGTATTGATCAAGAAAGCAAATCATTTAGAAGTGCCTTCGAATTTTCAAATTTAATTGGAGATAGGAACTCAAACACTTAAAAGAAGCGGGTTTTCAAACACAATAGTGATTCAACGGGTAAAGATAACTACACAGATTGTGTGACAGAATTTTGAAAGTTCATTCTCTGTCATTCCGCTTAGAAAAGTCGCTCAGGAAAGAATCAAAAATTCATGGGATTCTGTTATGCTCATGTATTAACCACAAAAGCACCACATTCGCCTCTGGTGGACTAATCCTTACATCTGCCTTGAACCGTTTTTCATGTGCATTAACCAAAAAAACGTCACCTTGCATGAGCGTTTTTGACTGTACAGGCAGGCTATCTGCGGACTGTGTGAAAAAACTAAGAGGTGAGAAAATTCATTCGATAGAAAACTCAAGTGATCTGAAAGATCTTGAATGTCTTTATCACATTCACGTGGGCCAATGCAGGCCTGTAAAGCATGACTCACTCTCCAAAAACAGACAACCACTCTAATGCATTAAGCTCACCTAGTTATCAAGACCATTCAACTCACGCTCCTCCTCTTCTACTGTAGATCTCTTTTTCAAGACAAGCGGCTTTCCGGTAACCCTTTGATAAATGTCCTTAACATCATCTGTTGTTCCCTCAAAGTGGGAACTAGGGTCGTAGCTTTTAGAAATGAAAACGTTATCCTTTGATCCGTCTTCAAGTGGCTCAAACAGATCTGCAATTCCCATCAGAACATCCAGGGTGGGGCCAATCACTTTGAAAGCAGGTTCCAGTTCAAGATGTGGCTTATCGGTTTCGATAATGGTGGAAATGATAGCCAGGTAGTGACCCTTGGCGCACACGTGATGAGCCGATGACATCACCGCGATGTAGATATCGTTTTTACGGTTCACCTGGTTCTGAGGTATGATGATCTGAGCAGAGTCAGAGTCACCCGTGTTTGGAATGGGGTGGTTCAAAATGCACATTGCTCTAATAACTTTTTGACCAGTTTTCTTAACCTTTTCTGGGAAATAAGTAGGATCAGCAATGACAATAGGAGCATTTGCCTTGCCCTCTTTGGTGGTGACGCCTGCAAATTTGCCCTCCTCGTCATAGTGAACATCTTCTATCGGTGTGTCTAGCATATAAGTTCCACCGTAGATTGCACTCAGACGAGCAAAACCTTGAGGCAGCTCACCCAGTCCATAGAGCGGGTAGATGTAAGGAGACTTGCCGTACCTAGCCACACTGGAAAGGTAGAGCACCAAACGGTCGTAAGTTTCTCTGATTGGCTCCTTCAGGTAATTATCGTTCGACCACAATGCCATGGCGTGTCCGATAAAGTCTTTTGTGCCCTTTTCAAGCCCAAATTTGTAGTACAGTTCGTCCATTGTGTTTTTGTCAAAGTCCATCCCCTGGTGACTTTTGGCATCTTCCTCATCGTAACTGGCGATGTAAGACAAAAAGTTCTTCATCCTACGTTTCTCGAAAATCCCCATCAGAGAAGACTTGATGGCCTCTGTCTCGTTCGAAGGCACTTTGGCAATTTTGCCATCACGGTACACGTACGATCCGGAGATCTGCTTGAACTCAATGTATCTTGTCACGTCGGTGTGAACGAGAATGTTAGTCAGCTCCCCGTTAGACATCAGAAACTTTGGAATCAAATCCACGCACCAGTCGCGGTCTCTGCCAAATGATTCGTCCGGTTTCTTTGAAGGCTTGAATTTTGAGTACAGCTGGGAAAGATTCAGAGATGCTGACTCGCCTCCATAGAAATCCTGTCTGTCGATGTGGAGCACCTTTTTACCCTCCACTGAAAGCACCCCGGAAAGAATGCACTCGGTGAGACCAGTTCCTGTGTGTTAGTACTTAAGGTGGCAACTGCTTACCAAGTACGATAACGTCGTAGTTTTCATCCATTGTGATAAGTTGCGCAGATGGATATATATATATGCTATATATTTGCGTGCTGCATGAGAGAGGGGCAGATGAAGGATCGAGGGAGTTTCGGGGGTAGAGAAAGTATTTCATTCACCGTTGTCTCTGATGGGGCAAAAATTATGCTTTGGATATGTGTAGGTTAAAGGTCATCAAATTTGCGATCATGTGCTATGTGAAGTGATGTGACTTTAACGATCTGAGATGATCTGATTTCAGATCACAGATCAAAGGGTTGTGATGTAGATCAAAACGAGGTTGAGCCTGTTCTATATAACTATGTGAAATGTAGATCATGTTTTTAAAGGGGCTATCAGTTTAAGCAACAGCATGCACTGATGCAACAGCCAGCACAGTCTGTCAGTCAGTCATCAGGTAGTCTCCGTATCTCTATCTCTAGATACAGACGCATGAAGCTCAACAAATCTCCTTGACAATCAGGCAATCAACAAGTGTTGCTCCTTCATATTGGGACATCATCAATAACCACTGGCTCATTCTATTCTTCCCTCTTTGCGAAAGCCCATACGTGTCTCCCCCGCGTTATCTCGCCATTCATTCTTCTCGTTGGCTGGGAAGAGAATCTCTTTCTCTAGCACTCATCAGTGCAGTATTCTGCTTCAACAGAAGTACCCCGTCCCGTAACACCCCCTTCATATGAGCACTTTTCATTCACACACCTCGACTTCATACTTGCCATCAGCCGGATCCACCAGCCTCAGGTACTTGTCACAATGCGGCACCTCGTGATCGACGTGCCCAATGCACAGAACTGCACCTTTGTTCCATGACTCGAGAAATGCCTTTGTCTTAAAGATATTTTCCTCCGACATAGCACTCAGGGCCTCGTCCAAGATGAGCAGCTTTGGTTGCTTCACTACAGCTCTGGCAAACAAAACAAGCTTTTGATCCGAAACATCAAGATCTCCTAGCTTTACTTCTGCACGATCCGTCAAATCCAAAACTTTGAGGATTGCCTCAATCTTACTCTTGCTGTCTGCAGACAACTCATTGGGCGGAATAAATCCACAGGTGACAAACCCCGTTGCAATAGCAGAGTAGACTGATAGGTGCTGAGGGAAGATTGAGTGAAGCTCAGGAGAGGAAAATCCAATTTGCGCATTGTTATCGAAATAATTAGTCTTGCCCGTGCTTCTCTCTTCACCAAACATTTTTATAGACTTATTCCACGCCTTGGGGTGATCTAATGTAATAAGAGCCAGAATTGTGGTTTTCCCCGTTCCGTTATTTCCTCTGATGTGCCATTTCTCTCCATCAAAAACCTTCCAGTTTAGGTCCTTGATCACCTGCTTCCCCGAGTACGACAGGTTGACGTGATCAAAGTCGATTACACATCTGTCCCTGTTGACGTTTTCTTGCTGCCTCTGGTTGAACCTTTTGAGGTTTTCCATCTTGTTCTGTTCAATCCTTTCCTGTGTTGCGTGGTGCTGCTCAATCAATTCGACAAGCTTTCCTGAGGCTTGATCTTTGGGACCCTCGAACATCAACCCTTCTTTGTTCATCAAAGCCAATCTATCTATCCATTCGGGAACCTCATCCTGAACTCTTAGTCCAAGTACAATGCTAGTTCCTGTGTAGTCCTGGCTTAGCACGTTCGAAACAGTTTCTGTGGCTGTTGGATCCAAACCGAGAAAGGGCTCATCCACAAGCAATAGTCGAGGCTGTTTGTAGAGAGCTCGTGCAAGACGAGCCCGTCTGAACTGGCCATTACTCAGTCCGTTGATATATGTATCCTCAAGCCCCTGCAGATGCAAGGACTTGATAAGCCGATGAAAAAGCTCCTTGTTAAGTGGTTTACTCGAATTGTAAGACTTGTTTGCTACAAAATCTGAAGTCAATTCGTCCACTTCAAAGTCTTTGAAAAATTCATACCGCGCACTGAGATGGGTAAACCCACCGTTGCCTCTTCCGTCTGCCGATTTGCCATAGTCCTTGCCAGAGAACCGAAGCAGCTCGACGGTAAATGGCCACCCAGAGTACGATCGCGATGAGGATGGGTGGGCTACATGCTGTCCTGCCAGCACTTCCAGCATCTCCGTCTTGTGCGTTCCGATAATCCCTAGCCTTTCCGTGGGACTGATTGACAGAGTTGTTGGTTTGGGGAATATTTCTACAGCAGTCTTGCCGGCCCCTAATTTGGAGAAAAGGGCATTTTTCAGCTTGACAATTGACATTTGAGGGTGTTTGGTATTTTCGGATTTAGTGTGCAGAATTTAAGGGGACAGGTAAGAGAGTCCACTGAACTTTGGGTACTCCATGTGCGGGCTTCTGTTGGTGGTGTTATTTGAAGGCATCAGGGGCCAATCACATGTGGCACTCTCGGCTTATTTGGGGACTTTTTTTTTTTTGTTTCTTTCAGTCGGCTCTATCTAATGTAGCGAGATACTGAGCATGAAATTTATAAGCCTTCTATCCGTATCAGCTGTGTGCCGAGCTGAAAATATTTCGCGGATTACCTTACTGCTGTATAGAGATTTGATCAATCAATTAAGCTTGAAACATTGATTTGAACCATTTCCTCAAGATACCAAGACACCATCATTCTATCCAATCCCTGTACTTCACTTTGCGCTACTTTCCAAAATTCTCAAGCGGTCTAGAGCTTTCAATAAAACACCGGTTAGTATGCATTGTCAACTGAGTACTTTTCTGAATGCTTTAAAGTCTGGCCTCCTCTATCAATTAGCAGTCGCATTTTAGGCTAGTAATCGGCTGACAGTAGGGATATGGGACTCCACGACTGAGCATCAACACGTCTGCACCTAGCCTAGTCTTTCTAAAGAGTCTGAATTTACTGAAGCTTCAGCCCAACAGAGGTGATGCAGGATTTAAACTGATGCCTCAATAAAGGTCTACATGGCTAGTAAGGACACACTTTCCTTCTTCAACCTGTGGGAAGAGGGGATAAATGAGGTGTTTCTCGCCCCAACACTTACTTTCAAATTCCTTGGCTACATTATTTTTCAGCTTCTTTACCCTTCCACTAGAGCTACAGACGAAGATACATAATGCGAGAGAAAATCATCACTAATGACGAAAGAGATCTCAAGTTTCACAATTCGCGGTCAGATGACAAATAACTTCCGGTCTTTGTAAACTATCCGAGAATCTATTTTCCACGAACAACCCCACCTCAATGTAAGCCTTTACGTCAAAACAACCAACCTCTAAATAACTCAAAAACATTGCATCCACACACCACACGCGACATGTCTGACCGGATCCCCAATGCCCCTCCAGACAATTGTTCGCCTGAGGAACGGGCAGAGAGAGAATTTGGCTCTCTTACTGGCCCTGATAGAGAGTTTCTCTATGAGTCGAAACATGACCAGTCCACGAAATTCGCAGCATCCGTGATGGACGATCCTCCGTACTTTGTTCTGATCGCCACATTTCTCAACTACCTTATTCTCATCATCATCGGCCACATTCGGGATTTTTTCGGCAAGACCTTCCGCCCCAAGGATTTTGCCGATGTTATCGAAAGAGACGGCTATGCTCCATGGTACTCCGGGTTCGAATCCTTCTATGTCCGTAGACTGAAACAGAGACTGGACGATTGCTTTGCCAGACCCATCTGCGGTGCTCCAGGAAGATACATCAGGTGTTTTGACAGGACGTCTGACGACTTTAACGAAACGTACAAGTACTCTGGCGAGATAAAAGAGTGTTTGAACCTCTCGTCGTATAATTACCTTGGATTTGCCCAATCTTCTGGAATCTGTACGGATGGAGCCGTAGAGTCACTATCGAGTCATGGAATCTCATCTGGTGGGCCGAGAACTCAGATCGGAACCACAGACTTGCACTTGGAGTGCGAGAAAGTCACTGCTCAGTTTGTCGGCAAGGAAAAGTCTCTAGTTTTTTCTATGGGTTACGGAACCAATGCCAACCTTTTCACCTCTCTGGTGAACTCGAAATGTTTGGTCATATCGGATGCGCTAAACCACGGTTCCATCCGCTTCGGAATAAGACTTTCAGGAGCTGCCGTCAAGGTTTTCCCTCATAACGATATGGATGCTCTTGAAAAATTGCTGAGAGAGCAGATATCACAGGGCCAGCCAAGGAACCACAGACCCTGGAACAAGATCATGGTTGCAGTGGAGGGGCTATACTCCATGGAGGGAAGTCTCTGCAACCTTCCTCGGTTAATCGAGCTTCGGAAAAAGTACAAGTTTTATTTGTTTGTAGATGAAGCTCATTCTATTGGTGCTATGGGTCCACACGGGAAAGGCGTGTGCGACTATTTTGGAATTTCGCCTAGCGAAATCGATATCCTCATGGGTACCTTCACCAAATCGTTTGGCGCCGCAGGAGGATATGTAGCTGCTGATGCGGATGTCATTGATTTTTTGAAAACAGATATCACCACTAATACCTACGGAGAATCTATGGCTCCGCAGGTTCTCTCGCAAATCATCACGTCCCTTCACATCATCGATGGGAAGCTCAATGGAGCTGAGGGCAAAGAGCGTCTGCAGCGTATTGCTTTCAACTCTCGTTATTTGCGGCTCGGGTTGAAAAGACTCGGGTTCATCGTTTACGGAGACGATGACTCTCCTGTGATTCCCACGCTGCTCTATCTTCCTCCCAAGATGCCTGCCTTTAGCAGAATGATGTACGAGAAAAATGTTGCTGTTGTTGTTGTCGGGTACCCTGCTACGGAACTGACAAGCTCCAGAATCAGATTCTGTGTGTCATCCTCTTTGAAGAAGGAGGATATCGACTATTTGCTCCGCTGCTGTGACGAAATTGGAAACAAACTGTTTCTCAAGTTTAGCACCGGAGTCGCCGGAGGTGAAGTCCATCCAGGTGACTACAAACGCGGCATACGGCCACGGTGGGACATCGAAAAGGTTCTGAAGGAGACCCCAGAGGATTGCAAAAGAAAAATCTATTAAGCTAATATTATAGAGTTATACATCTATCATCATTTTGAGGTTGGTATTTCAACGTATGGGGATTCTGCAATTACAATTGAAGGGTGAGAAGAGGAGGCTGTGTTTCTGCCGCTTTGTCTGCTTTATCCTTTGCCGGAATCTTGTTCAAAAGGGAATATGTCCCTTGAGTCCCAATTTTCAATCGATTACACTCCCAGGAAGTGACCGTGTCATTTTCTCGCAGGCCGTGAGCCGCTCTGTTTGATGACTTTTCCAAAATTTCTGTGCTGGATTACTTTTCCGAAATTAATGTTAGTGCTGTCGGCCTTTCAGTTGCGCAAGTATCAAAGTCATCCTTTTTGTTTTGCGATATAGACGTATCGGATGTTTCCGTTCAAAGCTAGCACAAGTCTTATTTGTGAGGTTTTCTGTAACTTCCACTTATACTGAGGCTTGTCCGATTACTTTATTAGCCAACCAATGACTTTCTTCCTTATCAACATAATCTACCTCGCGAGCCAGAGGTTTAAAAAAAAACGGATGAATTCTCCCATTTTGCCTCATGAATGAAGCCATTGAGGCTGAAGGATAAGGGGATGTTGGAACACAGATTGATCAAGTCCATATCCTTCTAAAGCCTCAATGGGGTCAGATAGCGCAAAGAAATTCAGAGAAAAACGATTCTCAAATACATCGACCTAGATGATTTTTGAAAAATTGACTTTATTACTCTCTACTGTCTCTACTACTTATCTCTACTATCTCACACATCCGCTTCGCTTCAGTGTTCTCTCAGCGTACTTTTGTATGCATTTTGGAATAACCCACACTTTGAGTGCAGATACACACAATGCCAACGGCTGACCCTTGGGAAAGCCACATTCGGCCAAAATTGAGGGAGAAAATACATCAAAAATCCCTTCTTCAGCTAAACGGCGTGGTAGAGCAGGTCATAAACTCTTACCGTAACGATGGGATGACTGAGATTACAGCATTCTTGAAGTGCGCTTTGGATTCATACGAAGCCTATAAGAACGGACTCGGGTCAACCGATAATGAATCGCTTTATGTCTTTTTCGAGATAGCGGCAAGAATCATCTCGGTGGTGATCCCGTCTTTGAAAGGGTTCAAAGAGTTTGTGGATCATCGGTCAGGTGGTAAGAAATCCATCTATGATCAATTGACAGACTTGATCTATCATGACAAAAGTATTGTTAATGTCAAAGCAGCTCTCAGTCGACCTAAAGATGATGCACTGTTGAATAGACTTGAAAAACTGAAAAAGCCGCTCACTTCTCAGGATAAACCTTCTCAGCAACAAGCTCCTCAGCAAGAGGAACCACCTGAGGATTTCTGGATTGGAATGGCGGCGAAAAAGACAATATCAGTAACTGAGCTTTTCCCGCTCATTCGAAAGTATCCTAACCGACTTCTTTTGATAGATGCTAGAAGTCGAAAGGAGTACGAAACTACAAGAATTGCATGTGATAACGTCATTTACATCGAACCTGTATCTTTGCGGCAAAACTATACAGTCAGAGATATTGAAACGAGCGCGCTAAGTACCAATCCTAGCACACACGTTGAGTTGTTTGCCAAGCGATCGTCATTCGCTCTCACTGTGGTTTATGGAGAGCCAGAGACGGCAAAACGCATTCTGTCAATCTTGAAGTCAAAGTGCGTGCTTCTAGATGGAACCGAAGATGAGTGGCTGAAATTATTTGGAAAACCATTGCTGTTGAGAAGGTCTTCTTCCTCTTCCTCTTCATCTTTGCCTTCCTCTTCCTCTTCTGTAGATAGTGCTTTTCCTCGCAACTTTCAGTATTCAACTTCTTCCAGGAACTCACCCTCTGTGGAAGGATTGCAGAACGGTACAGAGGAGTTTGCATTGCGCCACTTTTCAAAAGATGCTTCAACAACTCAAGATGGCTACAAAGACGCCTCAGTTGAAAAGCTACAGATTTCCCGAACCAGAAATGGATTTACTCCCACTCCCTCTCCGGAAACCCTTTCGAGACTTGTCAAGGCCCCCACATTGAACAATCTCAACATAGTCACAGGGCTTTCCAACCTCGGCAATACATGCTACATGAACTGCGTCCTCCAGTGTTTGGCAGGAACAAAGCAGTTGACACCCCTTTTCATCGATACCAGTTACGCCAAGTTTGTGAATCTCGCAAGCCGACTGGGCTCGAAAGGCGTGCTAGTGAAAGCGTTCCACGAGCTCATCAAGGAACTGTACAGAAACTCCAACCCCGATGGTGGGAGCGTCAAGTACATTGTTCCGGCAAGATTCAAGAAAATTATGGGGTCTCTTAACTCCAATTTCAAAACTTTTGATCAGCAGGACTGCTCTGAGTTTCTCAATTTCCTGCTTGATGGTCTTCACGAGGATCTCAACCAGTGTGGTAACCACCCACCGCTTCCGGATCTCAACGAGCAGGAAGAGGAGGCTCGGGAAAAGCTTCCCATACGAATAGCCTCCACCATTGAGTGGGAAAAGTATTTGAAAACAAATTTCAGCATCATTGTGGACCAGTTCCAAGGACAGTATCTGAGTCGGTTGGAATGCTTGAAATGCAATAAGACTTCCACAACCTATAACTCTTTCTCCACTTTGAGTTTGCCCATACCGTCGCGGTCAAGAGTCACGTTGAGTCAGTGCTTTGATGAATTCTGCGCTCCAGAGATACTCGATGGGGAAGACAGGTGGTTCTGTCCGAGATGCAAAGCTCACGAAAAGTCCAGTAAAACTTTGCGCATTTCCCGACTTCCGCAGGTGCTCATCATACACCTCAAGAGGTTTCAGCTGGGCAGTCACATCACCAAGCTCAACACTTTTGTTGAGTACCCTCACGAGGTGAATCTAGACAAGTACTGGCCCCGTGTTCAGTCTCGGGAAGAAATGGAGAAGCTTGTGAAACTGCCGATGCGTAATCAGATGACGCCTTTCAACTACAAGCTTTTTGGTGTGGTGGATCACTTTGGGAACCTGACCACGGGGCACTACACTTCATACATTTACAAGGGGGAAAAGAGTAAGTGGTGCTACTTTGACGATACAAAAATATATAGAAACGTTGACATTAAACGGGTTGTCAACGGGGATGCGTATGTACTTTTTTATAGTAGAGTATGAACACTGGATTGATGAACACTGGAGCGAAGCGGAAGTGTGAATAGTGGATTGCGAGTAGTGGATTGCGAATAGCTAATGGTGAATGGTGAATGGTGAATGGTGAGGCTTTGTTGCTGTGGTTTGGTTATATCAGCACTGCAGTAATGAATATAAACGGGGCAATGGTCAGATCGAAAGACGCGGCTTCGAGTCTCCCGGGTGTGTGCTGGAACCTGATTTTAGTGACCAGGGTACCGGAATGTAACTACAGTGCCAGTCACTTTCTGTCTTGTGAATCATCCGGAAGATTCAATCATTTCCAAGGACACAATTTCACAATACGTGCACAAACACGTCTGAAGCTTTGAGTCCTAATTCAATCGTTCTGAAAAAGACGAAATCCCCGTGATGATTGAAATAGAGTTGTTGGAGGGTTCTAGAGCGCATGATGCTGCATGCGGTGACCGAGCGATCCTTTTCATCTATCACTATTCATTGAGATGGCTCAGATCAACAGGATTGCCTCGATGAACCTATTTATGCCATGTGATGCGGTTTCCTGAGAGAGCTCCATAAAGGATATTGCTTCTGGTTCTATAATCAAAGACATCCAGTACTGGAAAACAAATGCAACCAATGTGATTCGATGCGCATTCAATGAATGTCTTTTCTATTAAATGCGGTGCTATATAAGGAACTCGCTATCCGGGCTGAGCTTTTACTTATTCCAACTACCGGAACTACCAGATACGAAGCCTCCTGTGTTCATGAAGTCAGAGACTCTGAAATCAAAAGACATATGTGAGGACGTTGGAGGGGAACTTTTGGGGTGACCTTTTATTCAAAACGAGGATATTCTAAGGTTAAAAAGAGGACTTGAACCGTTTGTAAAACTTCCCGGCAGAGTGGCTATATTCAATCCGAAGGGTCGAAGGAAGGGGAAGTGATAGATCTTTAAGAAACTACAACCGTCAGGACATGAGAGCAATTATATACAAATATGGCAGCATATTGAAAACCTCTTCTCGACCTCGACCAAAGGCACAAAACGTGAGCTTTCCTATACTATTTTCGGAGAACTCAAAGGGTAGTGTGAGAACAAAAAGGTGGGAGACTCTTGATCACATGGAAATTGATGAGTGATACTTTTTGAGTGCATACTGGATTGCTTTTGTCTGTAGTAAAGGACAGAATTACAGAGAAGAAAATATCAACCAGTATCGTCGTTTAGTGCACCCTAAAATCTCGCCTCAGCTCAGTCGCGGCCAGCTAATAGGTAATGGCGCGCCAATAAATGTAGTTTCTCCCCAGGAGCCGAGTTCTAGCTAGTGTTTTCGAAAATCAAATCTAGATCGCTTCTTCAAAGAAGTGCAATCAGATCTTTGAGATCTAGATCTCTGAGTGATCTAAGATTGCAAGTTCAAAAACGCAATCTGATCTCGGTAAAAGATCGGATTCCGACCTGGAGAATACTAGTTCTAGCTATAAAATTCTTTAAAGGCAAGCGGAAAAGATGATTAGTAAGATAGAACCCCATTTCTGTCCCTTACAGAATAAAACACCTATCAAGTCAAACTCACGTGTACATGAGTATGCTCACGTGATAGATATACATAAAGGTAGTCAATTCACCAGCAGCAACGCAAAGATGACCTATTACAGTGCCCAGAACATGCACACAAGAAAGGCTTATATATAGGCACAGATGAAGTTTTTACATAATTGACCGAGGTTGAGCAAAACAGTTTATTGGTGCGCCAACTGCGAGCCTATCATTCGCTGTTCTAAAGGGATTCCTCGCCAAAAATTGCAAAAAATCTCAATCAGATTGAGCACAATCATCAGAACTTCCAATCATGCACTGTTACGCTTCATTGTAAGGGACACTACTCCCATTCACCTTCATCCTTTTCCTCTGCTGTATCGGTTGGGGTATCAGCCTCATCAGCCTTTACATCCTCCTCGTCGTCGTCCCAGTTAAACTCTTCTTCTTCTTGCACGTTGGAAAGAACAGCCTGCCTCTTCTCGTCCTCCATCTCAATGAGCTGCTTGTTGAAATAAAAAATGCACCAAAAGTCATTTTCAGAAACCAGCGATGGAACTATCGACTCTTTGAGACTGGCTAGGTTGCCCTTCTGCAGTTCAGTCTCCACGTCTTTGGGCAGAGTGAAATTTTGCGAAAAGTGGACGTACTCAGGCGCATCGTGCTTGCCCAGATATATAGCCTTGTCTTGATATAGATTGGCTAGCTGCGACTCTTTGATTGATAAGGCATGCCTTTTCACTGGCTCGTCAGGCACGTTGAACAGAACTTGCTGCTCAGCTTGACTGACTTCTGTTTGGTCGACATCGGGCTCTTCGACAGTTATCACATCTTTCATAAAGGTATTCAGCTTGCCCCAGTAACTAGAGGCATAGTTACCAATATCCACGAGATCCTGATCTAGTTCGTCTATATACTTTGTAGTTGTTGAAGAGATTTCCGCAAGCAAATTCTTTTCCCTCTCCTCTTTCAAACTGAGTCCCTCGAGCTTGTCCCTCGTTTGTGACAGGTAATCAGGGATGCTCGCCTGGAAGTTGGTGAGAAACCCACTAAACTGGTTCCAGCCAGCGGCACTTTTTGTCTCCACGCTCGCATATAAGTCTTCCACCTTCTCTGCAATTTCATCACCTATCTTATCCGTCCTCTCATCGGCCTTGGAATCCTTGCGATTCTCGTCCAACTCCACAAACTCCATAGGTGAATCGATTATATATATATATATATATTCTACCACCTATACCCCGTCCCCTAAAATGGAAACCTCACCGCCTAGTTTGACGCCGCCTTTACGGTTCAAGAGGATCCAGCAGACTCTGTCGATCGGATCTTACCCGCGAAGCATCAACTATAGGTTTCTCAAGAATCTGAACCTGAAAACCATGATAGCGATTTCAACAACGGACGATCGCACAGAAGATCCAGAACTGCAGCATTTCCTTACGCATCACGGTATAGACTTTCTCCATGTTCCGCTTGCCGCTACGAAAAAACAGGACAAAAAGACAAAGACGAAAACGATACCACTGACACACAATCAGGTGATCCACATAGTGGAGAAAATCATTGACTCACAGACTCAGCCGGTGTATTTATACTGCAACTCCGGTGGAGCCTGCAGCTCACTCATTGTAGCGTGTTTGAGGAAGCTGAGCTTCTGGTCCTCCATCTCCATTTTCAACGAGTTTCTCACCTATACGAAAAGTCTCAACCACAGTGAGAGATTGTTCATAGAGCAGTTCCATGGCGATATAAACCTCCCGCATCATCGAGTCGACTGGCTGTGGCGCGGAATGAGCAAAGGCGTCATAGACAACCACCCCAGTCTCAACTTTCACGAATACATTAACGTCGACTAGCATATCCTTCTATAGAGTTATCAACAAAAGTTGGAGATATTTCCGGTTGTGGGTCTGTATTCTCATGAATGACAAAATCTCGCAACAAATCCACCATTTGCGACATGCTCTTTTCTTTGTCCTGTAACTCTAGATTGTTTAATCCCATGATCACTTGGTCCATAGACTTCGCATTGTTGTGTGGTTTTTTCGCCTCTTCCAAAACTTCCTCCAGTAATATGATGCCCCTTTCAGCCGACTTGTCGTCGAATGGCTCTTTGTTCAAAACGTTATCCCTAAGGAAAAGTGGCTGGCTGTTGAGCTGACTCACGTAGAACTCGGAGCATTGGTAGTGTCTTTTGGAGCAGTACTTGTTGACATGGGTACTTGGCATTCGTATGTTTAAACTCTCCTTCGGTTTGATGAGATTACTTGTTACATCGCAAACCGGGTAGCCGCACAGGTGGTTGATTACCCGCTCTTCAACAACTTCCCAGTACGTTTCAGCCGTGAGGAAACGACTCAAATAGCGTAACGCGGCATAGTTGACTGCGGTATCCATCAGAAGCTCCACAAAACTGAAAGTGAGCTGGCTAGACTGCTGAGCCGTCAGCATGTTGTTTTTGCGGTATTGAGAGTCATTGTATCGTTCTGCCACTCTGTGGAGCTGTTCCACTGTGATCATGTTGTGTATATATATAAATTTCTGATCTGTCTGCGCGAACCAAAGCGAACCAAAGCGAACCAAACCGGAGGCCAGCTAATTATGCACAAGAATGTTTGATCGAGAGGAATTAGCTCTGCAAGTTCTGAATACTTTCTGGCTGTTGACTTTTCCACCTATGACAAGATGATCAATGTTTATAGGTTAGATTTAGGAAAGAAGTACCCAAGATGACTAATTACGCAGAAGTGCGATTTCTCTACTTCAGCATGGGACTAGTCGGTAGCTGATAGATTGCGAGGAGACAGTCTGGAAGAGTTTGTTGGAAGAGTGGAAGAGATTGTTTGGAAGAGATTTTCTGGAAGAGAATGTCTGGATGCGAGATTTAGGCAAGTCTGTAGGCAAAGGGAGTATTCTGCAGCTCTCAACTGGTTACTAGAAATGATTTCGGCATGGTCTCAAACAGTAACATTCCCTACAATCATTGCGCCACTTGAGGGGACAGCTAGCTACTGAGCAGCATTCACCAGTTGATCCATACCATTCTTTACCTTCATGTGGTTCGGACACTTCTTCCCTTTCTCCTCACTCTTCTCCCTTTGCCACTCAGCACCTTCCTTCCTCCTCCTCCGTCAATTGCCTTCTAATGCTCCTGATGACAACTTCACTCCCCATGCATAGCCCCTTTGCTGGCTTTCTTCACGAATCTCAGAAGCTCACCTCCTACAGCGCCTTCACCTATTGACAAACTAATCAGTATGGAAATTCCTTGCAAATATGGCAAGATGTAAGTGAAGAATTCCACCCACACCGAAGTACTTTCATTTGTCCGGTGCGCTCATTTTATTTGAATGTCAAAAGGTCACGGTCAGCTGAAGTACAGCGGGAACTAGTAACCGCGATCTAATCCTTTTGTAAGAGTAAAATAAGGAACCTTTACCAAGCCACACCCTTCGTCGCATCCAGACATCGATGTCTACCATAGTCTCACGATACAGGAAATCCACGACGACAGAATGTCATGCACTCTGTAAGTAAACTGTTCACAGGAGCCGTTTGTTCATTTGGCATTCTCTCATGATAGAGACTTCAGATGAAAGCCACTTTTCGAAAAGGCATTTTTAGCCAAAAAAATAAATGCACCTGTCTCATCAAAATGGACTTTAATCAATTACCCTGAAGACCAAGTCAATTTTTCAACTCTAAAACTTGGCGCCAGAAGAATTGCCCGTTACGAGTTTTATTTTTTAACATTCAAATGTGTGGGAAGAAACGCAAAAGTCAATGTTTCTCTAAAAAAATCTTCCTCACAACAGAGAAACGTTGTAATCTGGGAAATATATCCAATGTCAGAGGTATTAATTCGAAAGTAGTTATTTCGCTCAGGTCAAATTTCTACTTCTGACTCATCTTTGTAGCGAAGCGGAAAAGATGAAAACTTGAGGGGCATTTGGAAAAGTTGCCCTCACAGATTGAGTGCAAGAACCTCAACACGATATG
>JAKTTA010000297.1:0-23647 GCA_030580415.1 Citeromyces nyonsensis
CCAGGCTGGTTTAGTTTGCTGAGGGCTGAGTGGCGGTGGGGAAAAATAAGGCGGTCGTTCAGCACCTCACTGTGTGGTGGTGTAGTGGACAGAGCCATCAGATGCTTCCGTACAACGATGCTGCAGTTCAATCCCAGGCTGGTTCAGTTTACTGAGGGCTGCGTGGCGGTGGGGAAAAATAAGGCGGTCGTTCAGCACCTCACTGTGTGGTGGTGTAGTGGACAAAGCCATCAGATGCTTCCGTGGTTCGATTCTCGGATGGCGTAGTGTGGACCAGATCGGGAGAGGCAGGCTGGTTGGTCAAAGAATTTTTTTTTTTGGCTCGCTGGTTTACGCTGGACTTGAGAGAACCTTTCACTTTTTTGAAACTACGTCAAATTCTGTCATTGATCTATATACAGACTACTCCTCAATCAACTTTTTTGACCGCGATTTCGTTTCTTCATCCCTGACCGCGTTAATTATCTCATCCAGCTTGGAACCATCCATCACCCCCTCGAGATTGTGAATAGATAGCCCACATCTATGATCGGTAACCCTATTCTGCGCATAGTTGTATGTCCTAATTTTATCTGACCTGTCGGTGGTGCTCACCTGACCATGTCTTCTTTGATTCTCCTCATCCTCTCTTTGCAATCTTTCCTTTTCTGCTAATCGTGATCGCAGAATCTCTAAAGCCTTGGCCTTATTTTTATGCTGCGATCGCTCGTCTTGAATTAAAACAACAATCCCAGTTGGTATGTGCGTGATCCTGACTGCTGACTCAGTCGTGTTTACATGTTGCCCACCAGAACCTGAAGCTCTCATGACGTCGATTCTCAGTTCACCGTCTTTGAACCTTTTCTCCGTAGTCGACGCACTTTCCTCGAATTTCGGGAGTACAACCACCGCTGCCGTCGATGTATGGATTCTGCCCTTTGTCTCAGTGGCAGGAACCCGCTGAACACGATGAACACCAGCCTCATGTCTGAATAAATCATACGATCCAGGCACAGATATACTTAAAACAGCATCTACAACGCCAACCCCAGAAACTGGAGCATTCTTACTCAGAATTTCGTACTTCCAGCCCTTCAACAAACAGTACCTCTCATACATAGTAATCAAATCCTCGGCGAAAATCATTGCTTCACTACCTCCAACACCAGGCCTCAGCTCTAAAAGACATGGATTGTCTGCAAACTCATGAGGAGGTAAAAGCTTTTCTTTCAGCTTATTGACCTTCCCTTGGAGTTGAGGTAGCGCGTCAACCAATTCATGTGCGGCTTCTTCCCTTAAAAGTATATCTTGGTCGTGCGCCAACGCCAAAAGTTCTTGATAGTTTGACTTGGCAACGGTGTAATCTTTATATATGCCTACCACTGCGGAAAGTGAAGAGTATCTTTTAGAGTCTGTTGCGCTAAATTTTCCTTCTGTGGACAGTTTCGATTCTAAAGTCACCAGGTCGTGCTCTAAGTTGTGAACCCGTTTCAAAAGAGACGGATGAATGTCCTGAAACGAGTCCGTACCTGAAAAGTTAGTCCCAGATCACTCTGATACTTACACACTGAGTAATGTTTGCGTAAGGGCCTCCATGCACGTACTAGTGCAAATCTCATTACCCCTCGATGAAAAGTGAGCATGGGCATCCCCACACCATGTGAGGGGTAGCAACATATTTAAGGGGAGATCTTTTCCTGGAGTTTTTCTCAAATTAACCACCAGACCCATGTCAGGAGCATTTCAACCAATTCAGCTCAGAGAGTTCAAGCAGGCAATTGTAGAGATTTCTGTAGAAGAACTCGAATCGACCAGGACTCAATTAAGCCACTCTCTGAAAAGATTGAAGGATTCCAACAAGCTGATGCAGGATCTGCTTGATAAGATTGAAAGCGACTCGCTGGAGACTGAAGAAGAAAAATTTTACAACCAAGACCCCGAGTCTGACAAGAAAGTCTATGAAGATTCTATTCGCGAGAACAACGTAGTGATTGAGAATCAGGTAGCTCGGCTTGAGTTGCTTAACAATGAAATCGTAGAAAGAGGCCTTGTTGCTCCTCATGAATTGACCCCATTGCCAAGTTACGAAAAAATGCAGGACTACTCGGAAGACAACGACATTGTGGATTCCAATGCTCCTAATAGCATTTTAATCTAAAGTGTATACTTATAATGAATTTTTAATCTCCTCTACGACGGGCGAGAGAAACTGTTTTTTGTTGGGAACAAAATGCCCTCCATCGTGCTCGAATGCAATCTTCTTCTCTTCAGGGTACAGGTTGAACAGGTATTTTGATCTTTCAGCAGGAACTGCCAAATCTGAAGATCCGAAAATATGAATCGTTTTGGTGGAGAAGTTTTCGGGAACCGTGAATGCGTCTCTGTATTTCTCAGTAATCTGAATACCTTGACTCTCGTCACTTTCATCTACAAGCTCGGTGAAAGCATATCCAGAAAAGATCACAGAAAACTTGAATGGAGGGTGTCCAGGAACGAGTTGAGTAATCTGGTTGGTAATGATGGCTGTCAAAGCTGAGCCTTGACTAAATCCGAGGATTCCATCATATGGACCGTGCTCCTTTATGTGGTCTGAAACTTTGGCAATAGCATCTGTCAGGTCCAATTCTTTTGAAATGTTTGAGTGGAAAAACCAAGCCTTGTTGAGATCCTGATCCAAGACCTCCTTCCATTTGGCGTCATCAATCTCAAATGGAAGATCCTTCTTTTCCAACTCTACAGCCCCGTCAATGTACTTAGTCTCAATGTCGAGCTTCTTCAGCAATTTTCTGATCCCAGAGGACTTTTCACTGAAGATTTTGGCGTTTTGTAGGAATCCATGCAAGCACAAAATTTTTGTTGTCATGTCTATTATTGGGGGGTGCGAAAAAGTTTAAAGTTGAAAAAGATAACCCCCTGATTGAGTAGTGCAAGTACCATTTTTTCTTCTATGCATGACAATAGAACACACAGACTGGTTTATCGATCTCTGGATGGTCCAAAGATTCGAAAGCAGTAGTCTGAATTAAGGGTTCAAAAATGTTTTTCTGAACTGATATGACTCCCGGCGAGTTCTAATTATGTTATTCTCTCCCTCCTCGAACCCTTTCAAGGGGTGAAGAGTAGGAAAGTAGTGACGCTCTAGCTCAACTTGTGTTAGAAAAACTAGTACTTGATCCATTCAATCAGTCTAATATGTTTTAATTAGTCCAGCTGAAAAATCTCAGCTAAAGACAATCGCACAGACTGTTAAAATGGTTCAAGTCGAAACCTCAAGATGGCAGGGTTCCCATTATGTGTCCCCTTGAATTGTTCATGAATGGCCCAAGTCTTCTAAATCCTCAGTGGACATACATTTATTCAATTTGAAGTACCCAAATCGTGAGACTGGGGTATGAAGCAAATAATTCTTCGGCTGATCTCATGATAAGTGGGTAACTACTACGAACATAGACGCAGAGATAAATCACCACCAACAAACGGTCTGTGAAGGTTTCTGTTCTCTGGGTCATCATTACACCATAGCTATTCTTTCTCACTAAACAACAAAAGTATCTCTATAAATATGCACGTGCCGTCTCCTCGTTTATCTCATTATCCATCGTTTCTGTTCCACCCAATGCATAGTTTTGATAGTTTTTCTTGAAAACGCCAACAATCTCTCCAATGTTACCCGTAACACCGTCGTCGTTAATCATACCGTGAGCTCTGTGCTCTGAGCGACTGTTGACCCATTCGTCGTCATCGCTTTCTTCTTGTGCCGCTTCTTCGTACTCCTTTTTTCTGTCCCGGCACTTTTTGCTCATCTTATCTTTCTCCTTGACAAGAACATCCTCCAACAGCTGTGCATTTTTCGACTGCTCAGGCAAATCCTCTAAGGAGCTTTCAACGTCAGAGAAGGCGTCGTATTCAGTTCCGAAATGATTTTCAACAAGATGATCCACAACCTGCCAACCATATGCATTCGAGAACCGCCTTCTCACAACCATGTTGTTGTGAGCGTCAGGTTTCAGTTTCACCAACACTTTGCGCCACGACATGCCCTTGTGCCACTCTCTGGCAATGAGCTCTTCCATCTCGTGCTGGCGTTTGGTGGGATCCAAATTCTCGAAAAAAGAGCTGCTCTTCTTTATATAGGGTGGTAGATCACTTTCATTATAGACCTTGTCATGAAGCAAAATGTCTTCCCTGCAGTCCGGATCAACCAGATACTTCATGGGAGGCAAAGGAGGAACTAAAATGCTTGCTGCACTTTCGATGAGCGAAGATTTGGGCAAAGGGTTCAAGGATACTTCCTTGTCCTCAGGATCATCCTGCAGATCATCAGTATCATTTTTGGTCTGGAACCTGTCCAATTTTGCAGCACGCTTAAGCTGGAAGCTCGGAGCAAGTAAACTCAAAACGGTTTGAAACGGGGAGAGAACTTTCCCCTTGACCGCCGACATTGAGAGAGGATGAGACTTCATCTTGGAGCTATCTCCCTCCACGTCATACTGATTATCGGGAATTTTTCCCACGTTGTTATCACTGTGGTCATCGGGATCCATATGTTCCCCTTCCTTGGTGTTGGCTACTGTCATGAGACCTTTCCAATCGAGATAAAGCAGCGCAGATGTCCTGAGAGGGACAATTCCGTCGTTTATGGCATTGGCGTAAACCGTCCTTCTCTTGAACCTTTTCAAGATCTTTCTTGTTGGGCCCGTAGGTAAAACAAGCAGCAAGGGCTTGCTTCCCTGAAGGCCTAGATCAAGCCCTGTTTTACCCACCACCCCCATTGCCAACCCAAATTTGACGTATGCGGGATTCTCTGTCATCAGCCCGAGGAGAGGTGATGCCATAGTGACGAAATTTTCGGGTTCGATTTTGTCGAAAAACCAGGGATAATTTTTGGCGATATAAGCAATTGCAAAAGTCTGACTTAAACCGCCCAAAGAATGAGCGATGAAAGAGATCCTGTCTATTTTATCAAAGTAGAGGTCTCTTACAATATACTCAGCCAGCCTGGTCCCAAGATACTTGATGCCCCTTTCCGTTTTACATACATTCTCAGCATAGCACTTCACCACAACGTTGTCTCCAACCCCCCAAGCACGCTGCTCTATGCATTCTTTCATATAAAGCATGTCTGCGGTGCTGTTCGAGTGCAATCCGTGAGTCAGTACGACGAGGTGCACAGGTTTCGTAGGGAACTTTTCTGGGGTATTCCATATATCTCGCGTATCCATCGCGTCAACAGAGATGCTTTCGGAGAAAGCTCCACATTTGCTTGCATGTCTATGTAATTTTGAAGCGCTCGTTCCGATTAGAAATTCATAATTTACCTCAGTATTGGAGGAAAAGATTAGTTGAGAGACTACATCCACCACCCACACGTACTTCGGTTTGATAGTGTGGATTTGTAATTCCGCAACTAGTGACTTTCCTGGCGACAAGTTTGGCTCGTAGATAGGCTGGTCAGCTGTCACAAAAACCTTATCATGATTCGAGTACTCTGCTGTCCTCACTTCTGCGTACAGTATGAAGGGTCCTGCCAAATATGCTGCTCGTAAAGCCATCATTTCGGTGTTTTTGATCTTCACGTACAATTTATTCCCTAGAGCCTCACTTGCTAATTCACCGTGATCTGGAGTATAGGTTATTACAAATCGATTCACCTGTCCTACTTTTACTGCATTCTCCGATCGGTAGAGAAGGGAGCCATGCTCAGACATGTTCCAGTGGTGTAGGGTGGTACATTAGCTCAAGTCGAATAACAATCAATTAAACTCGAGAAGACTCAGGACCTCAAAGAAGTTACATGAAATAACGTAAAATATATTTTTAAGCAGTCTTCTAGTTTATGACAGTTGACGCTTCGTTTTGATACAATCCTCTTAAATGTTCAGTAAAGTCGGCCATCTAGCTGATTAGAGATTCTGTGGAAGACTTTTCTATGGAGAAAGCGAATGATAATGCGAGTCTAAGACGCTGAAGTTTTTTCCCGACACCTAATAAAGATAGATCAATCAACCTTGGTAGGCCTAATATCTGGGCCCATAGGACT
This sequence comes from Citeromyces nyonsensis, assembly GCA_030580415.1. Classification (NCBI taxonomy): domain Eukaryota; kingdom Fungi; phylum Ascomycota; class Pichiomycetes; order Pichiales; family Pichiaceae; genus Citeromyces; species Citeromyces nyonsensis. Next base: position 6,020 of record JAKTTA010000297.1, read on the forward strand.
GCAGTAGACAACCATACATCTTATCTTGTAGAAAGGCACGCTTTTCACACTGCACTCAAAACTTAGATAAGATGAACAACGATGAGGCTGATAACGAGCCTCACGGAGCTTCAAAGCATGAGAGAAGCGATCTCATCCCTGCCAAGTCTCATGAAAAGGTCCAGGATGATAACCAAGTAATCGAAAACCTCACCGAGGATATGACGGAGAACGAGCCACGAAGAGGATCATGGATCCCATTTGTAAATAGTCAAACCAGCTGGCCCAGAGTAGGATCCATCGTAAGTCTGGTTTATCCCGCAGATAATGCCAATCATGTAGAACCGGTCGGTGAAGGTCAAAGCGGCGGTCCTATGGCTGCACCCATGATGAACTACTCGTTCAGCAACTCTGAGATTACGCCTGAAGAGCAGATGCAACCCATCCTTGGAGTCAATGCAAGTAGCGTGGAGTGCGAGACCCCTCAGGAAACGCGATTTGCGTCTCTGTACTCGTGGCTTCAATCTAGGTGGAAATCGGACCAGGAGCAGTCCGATTCCATCAAACAGTCAGAACTTCCTGAAGAGACTTTGCGAGATGTTCAGAAGTCTCTCACTAATAACAGTACGTCTGTTTGGGCTATTTACGAGTCTGGCTCAGATCATTACCTCTGTATAGCTGGTGAGAAATCGGAATCCCATCCTATCAAAGTGGACTTTCCTCTTCCCCTGACTCAGCAGGAGCGTCAAGAAGCTAGTTTGAGGGATAGTCAGCTGGCTGCCGATTTTGAAGAGCTTCTTGTCGTACCCCAACCACGCACAAACTTGCGTAGAATTACTAAGCGAACATACCTACGGCTTCTGCTCTCCAGGAAGACTAGTCTTTTTCAACCGGAGCAGCATCTGTATTTGCGGTCTCCATCTTATCGTGTACGAAAACCAGTGAGTATCCGTAAAAGGGCACTGGTGCTTGGAGTTCATACATTTTTGCCTATAAAATTTGTGCGTACACTCATAGGTCAGCCCACGGGAAGTGCTAAGGAGTTCTGCGCTAATATAAAGACCTCCCTACTCAATTGGGCTTGGGCTCAGGATCCGCCAGTCCATCTGGATATCGAGACCATTGACCTTGAGGGCGAGGGAACGATCCAGGAGCGAGTGGCTCAGACTTTGAAACTTCTAGAAAACTGGTCCTCTTCCCTTGCATCTGCAGATTACTTGTTTATAGCATCCCATCTTCAAACGGTTCCTGTGGCTATTCATCTTGCTGCTGAACTTTTAAAAAGAAAAAAGCTAGATAGAACCGAAAAAATTGGGCTTCTCAACATGGGTGGTGTTTGCATGGGGCCCATGTCTGGTCTAGAGTCGAAAGTGGCGATTCGAGCATTCTCAAAGTCTGAGAATGAGGTTATTGATGAGATTTTCCAACTCCAAGACTCAAAATCTGAGCCCAGTATTAGCCTGGAAAGATCGCTTCAATATGTCTGCAATTCCGGGAAGGTTGTCACAACATTTGCCGGTCTTGCCAAGGATACTTTTGTTCCTTTCTACTCTTCTATGTATGTCGGTGCTGAGCATCCGAGTGTGTATAGACTGGCTGCTGTAGAAGATGGATTTCTCGGCTCATTGATAAGGATAATACTGACGCTAAAGAATCTCTCATATTCAGACCACGAGCTGATTCTGGAGATTTCTAAATTCTTACCCGCGCAGAATAACTGCTCCATCTTTAGTAACAAAAGTGTCTATGAAAATGCTGTGGAGAACACATTGGGAACGAGTCATCTTGTGAATCACCACGACTGTGAATTTAGCTCGGTGAATGCGAAAACCTTCAGACCTAATCCGTATCATCTTCCTTGGTGTTTGCGTGGGGTGATACAGGAAGCTATTCGATTGAAACATTTGGATGGCCGTGAAATGGTAAGCGAGCTTTTCGAGTTGTTCAAATTGTGGGACCCGTCGTCTAAGGCCCACAAAGAGCTCAAGTACTGCATTGACATTATCGGAAAGCAGGAAATTGGTGACCTTAATGTTTAGGGATGTTCAGGTTGCTCGCTGTGACCGGGAGACACGCTTCTTTTATGATCGATTTGATTTGGGTATCTGGTGTGGAAAAATTCAAGTGATTCTCCTGCCATTTGATGCTGATGTAGTATTCAGTGTTTCATTTCCTTTCGCAAAATCGACTGACAAATCATGATACATCACAGTCTCTCAAAGAACAAAGCAAATTTATCAAGGTGAGCTAATGGAGATTGACTGTGATCATGATGAGGCTGACCTGGGATGCTCAGGAGGTGGATGGCTCTGAAACACGGAAAATCAATCTCAGATGATCAAGACACTGAGAACGGATTCTGTTGTCTGATTCCAAATAACGTGTGGAGCCAAACATTATCTGGCATAGTGATCTGATCTGATCGGTCTCTTGTCTAAGAAATGTGCGGCTAGGACTGATCTATCCAGATTACTCGTGAAATTCCATGCAGTGAAAGTCTGAACCATTTTTTCAGTCAAGACAATATTGGCCACAAACAATTTGGTTGAATTACAAGCAGAAAGTTGCTAAAACTTCCTAGAGCGGATTGAAAAAAGTTACAGCAATAGGCTGGACTTGAAAGTTTTCATGGTTTGCTTCTTTCGCTATGGTGTGACCTCACTGCAATCTATTTGCTGGCAAACACAAGGGTGTTATACGAGATTTCCCCAATTCTGACATCCGACAAGATTTTGCAATACACTGGGCTTCAAGAAGAGAATCCCTGCGCCATTTTGAGAAATTGCAACAAACATGGCTGAGCGAAGTGATGATGAAAAGAATGAGAGGAAAACAAGCATCGTTATTTACATAGAGCTTCAAAAATGAGCTCCTTACGTTCATATTATGTGTCCAAGTCTCCAGGTCACGAAAACTCCATCATCGTGAGTTGTTGTGCTGAACAATGTGTACCAGATGTGAAGGCTGTATGCGGTCCCGATCGGAACTGTCCCATTTTCAAGTCGTGCCGGGTAAAATATACCTTTATGGAATATTTCCCTTTTTCCCACCCGAACTCCAGCCTTCGCTTAATGCTAGACCGAGCCAAATTGGAACACTCGTCGGGAGCGTACGGCTCAAATTGTCAAATCGTGACGTAATGATTATTTGCGAAAAAGTATACGAAAGCGGGATCCGCATGCTAGAAGGATACCACTTTTCACTTTTGAGATGACCAATATCAATGAAGCAAGTAGCCACGACTGTCCGTATACCAAAAAGCAAACATAACCTCCATTCCATTTCACATCCTGTGAATTATGCCACTTTGGAACGAAAGAGAAATTCCTCCTCCCAAGGGTTTTCTATGCAGTTACCGTTCCCACCAAAAGAGCGGTACTTCAACTTCCTATTTGATTTTCTCAAGGCTTTTCAATTTGGAACCGAGTCTGAAGTCCCCAATTGCCCTTTGCTGCAGACGACAAAGTTCAACCCTGAGATTTTTTAAATCTATTCACATGGCTTCAGCAGGGGTGAATCCTTAGACAAGGATCTGGTCTGTGGAATCAAAAAGGTCTGGATCAGGTATCATTGCTGGTGTCTAGAACTTTGGTTGGTCTCGCTTATAATAAATTTCTTGATGAAAATTTTCTTTCCAGTGGGCCACATAAGCTTATTGTATTAATTTATGTATATTCATTCGGCCGACCCGTCGAACTATTAGTTATATGCCTATGTTCTAACCATTCCCAGCCATCCTTTTCGCACCTTGAAACTCAAAATTACGCTCCGGCACAAAAAAAGCTCCGTTGGACATAGGAAGGCACAGCTAACAATGCTGACTTGAATAAGCATGAACAAGAACTGCTGTGGCTGTTTGAATGTTCATGGACCTGATCACACCAACCTGCTTAATCTCGATGCATGTGTCGAGTTCCGTGAGTAACTCGCCTGGTATTCCCTCTTTTTCTTTACCCAGAAGGAAAAGTGACTTTTTCGGAAACTTAAAGCTACCAGTCAAGCAGATAGACTCATCTGTCTGCTCAAGTCCGATGAGGGTGTAGCCCTCTCGCTTTTTCTCACGCATAAAGCTTTTCACGTCCTCCATTTTGACTTCCTCCATCGGCATCCAGCTATCTGCTGTCACTGCCACACTCTTAAAGTGAGGGTGGTTTTTGACAGACAGGTCGTTCACAGTAAGTAACCCAGCACCAAGGACATCCGAAAGTCTACATATTCCTCCCAGGTTTGGAGCCTTGTCAACAAGCGACGACACTACAATCAGGTCTGACCTCTTGATAGCGCGCTCGGTGGCATCCACATCAACAATAGAATTCCACGCTCCTGACTTTGTTTGAAGCATAGACGAAGGAGTCGCTTTAGCAGAAGACTTTTGCATCGTAGCAGATGAAACCTTATACGATTGTCCCACATTGACGTCAAGGGAGGCGATAACTTTCTGGGGAACAAAGCGATTGAAATCTTCAGAAGAAACACAGTCAAACTCTCTGTCAAAGATCTTACGCACAACAGCTCCCGATAAGCCAGCAAGCGTGAAATCATCATGAGTGTTCCACAGAACTTCATCGCCGTACCTGAACCGTCCGAACCACTCTGACTTTGTCACGTTGTCGCAAACAGCGTCCAAAACCCTCATTATTTCTCTTGGAACCGCCAGACGCTTTCTGCAAATCTCATCTCGCACAGATGCGATCAAGGATATAGAAAAGTGTCTGATGAGGGCCCTGTTGGAAGCACACGCTGGGATGACATATTTCACTAGAAGGTCCACCAGGAAATCGCACTCTCTTATTGGTTCCATCTGCTGACCCCACAGGAACCACATTCTCAGATAACATGTCACCACCGCAGACACTTGATTATTGAGATCCACCTCGAGTAGCTGGGAAATGGTGTCACTGGAACTAGGCGACTTGACCAGTCCTATCACTAGGATCCACTCGATGTAGGTGCGACAAACAGGAGACGTCTCTTTGAGTAATAGATCTACCAGTGTGGCTGTGAGAGACGAGATGTAGGCAGACTCTAGTTTGGGAGCCAAAAGATTGAGGATCTGCCATAATTGCGTTCTTCTCCATTCCTCTACTCCATCTGTCCGCTTTATGGGATGAGCCAAGTGGAACTCTGACTCGTTTTCAAAAATAAAGTCCCACACCTTTTGTCCTGATAAGTTAGCCATCAGGGCAAATGCAACAGCACGATAAGATTCTTCGGGTAATCCGTAAATCGCAGAGGAGACAGACTCGTTCATGAAACTGAGTTCTGAGTCAAAAACCAGACCCACAACCTCCTCCATCAGAAACAGATTGGACTTTGAGTGTTGCAAGAAATACATCCTGACTAAAAGCGAAGATACACAACCAGAAGCAACGAAAAGCTCTGGGTCCTCCGTATAAAATTCGCACAGACAGGCGGCAAGTGTTGGCATGAGACTCTTCCTCGCAAAACTGAGCTCTATCAACTGCGATCCCATAACACCGAGGGAATCGCTAACCTTTTTGTTGGAAGCAGAAAGTTTGAGGATCTTGGGATGAAACGCTAGCTTGATCCAAGAGGTTTGTAGCTCTTGCTGGTTCAAGATCAAGCGGTTCTCCAGCATGTCACTCCAAATCTGCTCCAAGAATGCTACTATTGGAAAGGGATCTGCGTTGCGCTCGAGAGCAAAATCCAGCACCTTTAAAAGCGAAACTTTTCCGTGAAACCCAGTGTACAATATAGAATTCTCCACGACTCTATTCAGGCCGGCCAAATCTTGAACCTTGAGCAGCTGAAACAGAAGATCGTATAAATACTGAGAGAATTTTTGCTTGAACAGGTTGGAACGCCTTTTCGTATTGATCAAGTTCTGCATCTTTTCAAGGAGTGGCATAACGAGAACTTGCTCCACCTCTTCATTGTATATACACTTTTGTACGCATAGTACAAGATAGTGCATCTTGCTGAGGCTTTCGTGCTCCGAAATCTCACTTATCACCTTGTCAAACAAGTCAGTGAGAGTGACTTTAGACCAGTAAGTGTCGTCAAAAAGGTTAACAAACCGGTCTGATCTTTCGTAAAGAACATCAGAGTCCACAGAAGAAGTCAAGAGCCTGGCGTTTAAATCTGCACACAGAGTCATCACCTTTTCATTTTCGAACACTGCATCAAATCTGAGATTTGAACGAGTCATCTCTAAGAGCAAGATGTCTACGTTTGGATAACTAAGCACAGCTTCCGCCATTGGCGACGCAGCCAGTTGGGTTATAAAGAATAGTGCCACGACGCAGCACTCGACTTCCATCGAGCCCATGGTTTGTTCGAAGTCTGAAACAAGATCGCCTTTGTCCACCGATTCGCTCAGATAGTCGAGGAAGATTTCACTGTTGTCTGCAACCAACTCTGTCTTTTTACACTGAGAGAGTGTGTACCAGAATTCATGAAACGAAACATCTTCAAGACTGACAAAGGTCAAAAGTCTCAAATGCAATGACTGCAAAGCGATCTCGTATAGCTCAGTCTCTGCATGCAGTTCAAAGAGCTTGCAGATCAAAGTCAAATGCAAGGAACCCAGAATTTTCTGTCTCGATCTATCAAGCCCTTCGAGCAAACCCTTAGCTAGAAAGAATCTGGCAGGATCAAAGGCATGCTGGTTCTCACTCAAAAACCTCATAACGGCCGTGCACGCAACGGTGCATCTCTGTGCATCAATGAAATTGGAGATAAAAGCAGAGATGATTGCCCCAAATTTGCATTCGCGGTCATTTGAATGGAAGTTTTGCCCCATTACAGTATAGGGAAGAAAAGTGTTTTGGAATAGGTCATAGTCATCTTTCGCAAAAATGCCCATGTTTTCAGCAGGGGTATCCAGGATCAGCCGCATGGAAAACTTACGAACAGAGTCCAGTGGAGCCATGAAACCCACTGCCAGAAGCTTCAGAGCAAATTGGGGCCTTATCAAAGAATTCGGCGACGTCATCTCTATGATATCACTGGCAGCCGCTTGTGCCTGATGCAGAGAAGTATCAATGGCTATGATTTCATAGAGAGTGATAAACTTCTTCCACGCCTGCAAATATTCCGAGGTCTTATCAGTTTCCCACTTCATGCTGCGAACGTCGAAAGAAGAATTTATCGACTTGACAGATAGCTGTAGGATGGTCAATGTCAACTTCCGCTGCTCGTGAGATCTACTACTCAGACCTTTCAGTAAATTAGCCCAATAAACTTCCTTCACGAGTTGAGCTTGGAAGCTTGCATTTTTTTCAAGCTCTTGGCCGTTTGAAGTCAGTCTCACCCATAACTTGAAGCCTTCCTGGGGGTTCTTTTCCAAGAGACGAAACAAAACATCCCATATGCAATCACCCGTCTCAATCAGACCCTTCGCCATATAACGAAGTGTTCCAGAAGCCAACTCTATGATCTTCCGGTCCTCCATGAAAAGTAGAAGGGGAAGCAGATGGTAGAGTCTCTGATTCTCGTTGTTTGGAAAGTGTAACAATAAAGATTGAACAAACTTAAGCTGAGAGATTACGTTACCTTCAAAAGAGACGTTCAAAGACTCCCTAAGCAAATATTTCTCTTTCATATTGTCTTCAAGATATGAAAGGATCGTATTTAAAGCACTGTCAAGAAGTCGTGATTGTACAACAGGAAACCTTGACATTAATAGTAACATACTCTGGTAATTGTCTAGGGATTCTCCCTGGATCAACAATCCTTGACAATGATTGTATATTGTTTCCTCCATTTCTGTTTTCATGTCACGCCCCACGCAATCCAAAAGCTCGCAAAACATGGGAATCTGATCTTTATCATTGAAGCCCTGAGATATTATTTCTTCTAATATTTTTTTTTGATTCTCACTGCTCAAGTAACGAGCATAAAGAGATGCCGATGTCATGGTGAAAAAAAAAATTAATTGAGTGCATATCGTCTTCCCGGAAACCATCCATTAGACAGGATCTGATTTAACTGAGCCTTTCTGCGGAAGTTTTTTTCTAAACCTGCTTTGATTGTTTTAACCTGCTTTGATTGGTTATTTCGACGTCATGTCTCACTCTTCCTGGCTGAGACATATACGGGTATCCCCTTCGAGCGAAGTACAACAGACGATGCTACAAACTACAACCTCCTTCAAGGATCAGGATAGCAACTGTCGTACCTCAACTGTCGAACAGCTTTCAGTATCTGAGGCCGAGATAGAAAGGTTAGTCAATACACTACAAGATGAAAGTGTCACTAAACGAAATGAGCTTGAGCGTTGTGTGATAGCTACCGATTGGATTGATGAGCTTTCTTTCCAAAAATAAGTCGGTAATCAACGAAGGTGGGTCATTTTCTCACTTTTTGTGTTCAGATTCACAACCATGCTTCAGTTTATGTAATATGATGAACAGGGCTATGCATCGCAGTACAGTTTCATTTGCTGGGGCTTAGATGTTACGGTTGCTGGTGGGTGAAGCTTCAGATATGCGTGCAATATGTGGTGCAGTTGAGAAGACTTGCAGTCCCTTGTTTTCATCAATTATATGGAATGTTGAGAACAAAATCGGAGCTTTCTTGAGTTTAGCATGACTGGGTGAAGTCGAGGACAAGTAGAGAAAAGAGTTTAGCAAGACTAAGCTCATGCATGCTATCAATTGAGCAAATTATGGCAGTTCAGTCGATGTTCCTGCGATTGCACTTTACTCCGACAAAGAGCGACAATATGGTAAGATGAGTTGATAAAGCCGCTTAAAGAGATTCAAGGTGTCTGTCTCTCCAGTTGCTATCCCTCCTCATGTAGCACAATGATCAGCTCACATCCCGAAAAACTATTTTCAATGTCTGTGAAACTCGGTCGTCTTCCAACAGTTTTGTTTCAAAACGGCTGGAGCACAGCGCCGGCGGAATGGCCCCATATATCTGCTAAGTATATTTACAGCAGAAATCAATGTAGTGTTTCCTTTCGCGTGAATGTGGATCTCGTGAACCGAACCCTCTTGTTTCCTCTGGACAATTTGAAGCCAAAAAATCGGACTTGATATGAAGAAGAAAACGAGTCAAGAAGATATCAGTGATGCGATATTCCGCATAACTATGGTCAGCCTCTGAGGAGTCCCACCAATAGAGCTACCGACATCTGAGTTTCATTTCATCAGATCTTCGTGTTCCGCTACCACTCACAGAATATCTGTATATTTAGTCGGGTTTTCTCCGTCTGTGCACAATGTGGTATTGAACTAGACTTCAAATTGACAGCAAAAATATGTGAACTTCTACCCGTCAGTCTATATGAATTTGTCCAGCCGCAGGCACCGTGTTACCAACTGCTTTTGAGAAAATTCTACATTCTGCAGTACTCAATGATTACAAATATGATGCGGTCTCAATAACTCGAAACATGCCTTTGTGAAAGAAAACAAGCCAAATCTTTCCACTCTGACTGGGGGTCAGTGTGAGTAAGCTTTTGACCAAGTTATGTGAACAAACCGCTTCCATCGACTCGAATACTGCCAAGTAGAAAATCATTCCCTGCCTTGAACTTCTCGAAGCTGAAACTTATTCTCTCCAGATCATTACTTTCTGAAATGATCATTCCGCTGAAAGAGGTGTCTCTCTCGATTAGATTGATGTTCCCCGAGGTTCAATTGTGTCACTTCCGATTTAAACTTTCAATAAACTCATTTGCGTCGTTCAGCCGCTCCGCTTCCTGTTTTGCCTTTGTTATCCACCTCTGAACTAGCCGATCATTTTCCTGTGATAGACTTGTGATTTTTTCATTCAGTAGATTATTCTGAATTTGCAGGGATAGAATTTCGTCAGTCACAATCTCCAGATTTTGAGCTTTTAATGCAAATTCTTCCTTGAGCGATTCGTTGCGTTTACGACTCTTCGTAAAGTACTTATCGAGAGACTCTATTTTCTTGTTCTTCTCCTCAAGTGTAGCCACCAGTTGCTGGTTTTCCGACTTTAGACGATTATTCTCGTTCTTGATATCACGCAGCTCATGGCCCACATCGGGCCTTCCTGCGCTTTCAAGCTCATATATGCGTTGAGCATTTTTTGTGTCTATGGATTAGATATTCACGACGAGATCCTTACTTACAGTGTATGAAAAAGTCACTTCCGACGCGCTCAATGGAGTCTCTGTTATCAAATGATTTTAGTATCTCATCCATGAGTCGTGCAATTACCAATTGAACTAAAGTGCGCCTCTTTTTGTGTAAATCTTCATAATGCACCCGAGGTTTCAAATTCGGGGACCGGAGAAAGAGAAATTGTTTTATCGCTGAAGATACTAAGTCGAGCATCATTTGATTTATGCCTTCATAAAAGTGAATGCTTTTCAATGGAGAGTGGGGACTTTAAAGCGATATCTCGTGACATCCATTTGCTCCTCGAGTGACAATCGTTTATGTAAAGAAAGCCAACAGCATTATCGGTCTTCACGATCGGTTTTCACGCTTGGGCAGTAGAATACGATTATGACTCCCCACCATTCTGACTTCTTTTCATCAAGTCACATGACAGCTGTAGATGCCGAATTCATTTCCCTCCTTTTCTGAATTCTAGAAAAAGAAGCTCATCTCATAAGCGTTATATGAGAAATATTTTTTTTTGTGAAATCTATGTATCTCCCGATATGTGCGCTCTCCCTTCTCATGTTCTTACGATACGTTCACGACTTTTAGCCCGTTCAAAGAGGTATATTTTCTGTATCGGGGATTAGACAACGTATTTGGAGGTTTGAGCTCTGGAGTTTATGCACCTCAAGGTTGTTTTTTTTTTCGTTCAACAAAAGTGTATCATTCTACGTCTCCAGGAATTCGAGGTGTTTTGATGTTTTTTTTTTTCCACTCAATTTTTCACTCAATGTCCCTCTCAGCAGCTGAAAGATCGTACCTATACGACGGACTCAGTCAGACGCCCCTGGTTCGGCCAGATTCAAGAAAGGCAAACCAATTTCGTCCTGTGGAGGCATCCTCCGATTTTCTAGCCAGCAGCAATGGATCGTCAAAAGTAAAACTATCAGATGGGTCAGAGTGTGTTGTAAGTATAAAGGCACAAGTTGTATCAAGAACTCAGCAGCGGCAAGATTTCATTGAGGTGGATGTAGACATTCCATCCATCAGAGACGACTCTAATCTTATCTCGAATCTATGCACAAACCTCAGGAACAGCATAAGCAAAAACTTTCCGTTGGAATGCTTGAAATTAACAGAGAAATTTTGCTATAAACTGTACATAGATGCAGTTGTACTGGCACATTTCTCTCATCCTCTAACTTTACTTTCTTTGGGTATATATCTTGCCCTGAAAAGCACGAGATTACCACTTTTGATCTCCAATGTAAACGATAGAGAAATAGAGGAACAGCCCACTTTCAGTGATGATTGGCAAGATTCCTATAGTTTGTTTCCAGACGACAAGTACCATCCCCCGATTTTGTTTGTGTTGGCCATAATAGGGGACAATGTCATTTTAGACCCTTCCAACGAGGAGGAGAACGTGTGCGATAACAGCGTGATGGTTTCCTTTTCCGGTAGAAGACCCACAGTTCCCTTTCAAAGTGTCAATGTTTCCACTGAAAGAAAGCAGCGTGGGTTCACCACCCTGCAGTTGGTGAAAGCTCTGAAGCTGGTTGAGGGCAACGGGAAATACGTCACAGCAGCTCTTGATGAAATTGTTGCCGAGGAGAATGAGGCGGACTGATTGTGATAAAAGATGAGCAAGAAATTGAGAATAAATTAAGAAGACCGCTCAGGGGGTAAGCAAATGGGCAGACAGCTCGTCATTATTGGAATGCCAATCTTAGTATGTGTTTCTAGCTGTGTATCCAGGCACCTAAAGAAAGTTTTTTGTTCTTCGAGTTCAGCAGTAATATTTCATTTTACTTTCGGGATTTTCTCTGTAAACTTTTTCTTTTATCAGATCAACTTCTTTTTAGGTCTCTATAGATCAATGAACCGCAGAAAACCCATACTTCTTTCTCTGGAAATTCCAAGACGTCCTCATAGTATAGTCCATCAGATCCCTCTTGCGTTTCTTGGAAACACATAAAAGCTGAGAATTCTCAACGATTTGAGACCTTCTTTAGTAGCTTCGAAGTCTTCCCGTTATTTTCTGTGTAGCTATGTGGTATAGAAATGACTGACTACCATGAACCGACTCTTCGAAGAAACCTTCAGTCCCAGCCGCAAAGAAAACTATGGTAGTTATCATTATCTTCTCCTTTCAGTGCTGTCCCTTCGTTAATCAATTTTATCTTCTAGCTATATTCAGCCATTTGCTGAAATGATTATGAGAGTCGTGGGCCTGCATATCCTCCAATCAAGAGATAGCTTGCCTCTAGGACCTATCGTATATTTTTTCAACCCCTTCCAGACGGTCCGATTGATATTATAACAAAGGATCAAAGCGTGTTTCATTCGCCGCACTTGGCAATTCATTTCATTCCACTCTTAGGTGAAGCTCTGCCCTACCCTTGTGTCAAACGAGAAATTGATAATTGTACTTCTGCTGGTACTCCATGGGAAGCGAGACTGGTTTTGTACTTTTGTGAGAGTCTTATCTGATTTGTCAGCTGAGAGTTGGTTGGAGAAAATATTGCTCCATCTTGGAAAAGACAGTGAAGCTAATCAATCATGGATATAGCATGTACATTGCGATTTGCGTTTTCAGTTTCTTGTATTTTTCCCATAGCCCTGGCAGGTGTAGGAACTGATCCACACGACTTTTTCTGCTTGTCTATATTTGCTGTAAAAGTATCCTGGCGATCGGAGCTTGAAGACGCCCACTTTAGGTATACTGCCAAGAGCTATCTTCCTTGAAAGGATGGAATAGCTTCGAAGTGGATGCCACTGACGGCCTGAATATAAGAGGGAAGGTTATTTCAAGAATTTTTTTTTCAAATGAACTAGCAATATTTTCAAAGTTTCTATCTCAAGCTTCCTGCTTGAAATTTCTTTTCCATCATCTTTTCAGGCCTTTAGAAATGTTTTCTGCTGATTGGTCTCTTCAGTTTCAGAAAACTATGCATATCGCGCATTATTGTATGCTTCACCTGAAACTAGCTTAACGAGCATCTCCATTTGTAGCTTTCAAGATCGAGCAGCCCAGAATGCACTCATTGACGATGGCTACAAACCGAATGAACCTCAACTTACATGTCAAGCAGCCCGATGGAATCTCCTACAAAACGAGGGCATTTGGGTACAGGAGAAATTTTTCGTAGTGGAATTACCGAAAAGAGAACAACGCATGCATAACGCGTGCAAATGATCTGCTAAAAAGACTATGAAATTACAAAACCTGTTCATATGGATAGCAGCATCTGAAGCGATAGGGGTAGTTGTCCCCCCGTCAAAATCCGATTTTGACTCATCATTACAGATTAATGTGCTGCAGCAGATATCGAAAATTCAAGGACAGCTGAATCATCTTGTACATGACGATTCGTACTTCAGAGAGAGAAAAAAAGTGGAAGGCTTGAAAGGACAGATAGAGACTTATTTACATCGCTACGTCCAGGATAACGTATGTCTCAACTATGTATTCGACCAGGAGCTCATGGAAAAGGGTAGAATCGAGGATAATGTGCTCATAAATATTGGAGTAAATCCTTTAAAACCGAACAACTACAATGAAAACGGGATAAAAATGCAACAGCTAAACGTCAACATCATCGACGATAAAGTTGACGTTATCCGACGAAAAAATGATCTAACCAAAGAGGTCAAATTTCTACTGAATTTCCCCATCTCAGATAAGCCGTTCAACATCCAAGTATGCTTGGAGAACCTTCTTGTCGATCGGTCATGGAAATCATCAAAGAGGTGGATGGATCTCTACAAACCAGTAGAGATTTCACTTGATTTTGGCATTCAGTCCATAGTTGAGAACTTTGAAAAGTTGAATGAGAAACTCAGCCCGCTGGAGATCGACTTGAAAAAACTCGAAAGCGAAGCAACCGGGCTGGATGACCAGTTTGACAACAACATCCTCAAGCAAGAGGTGGAAAAACGCAATTGCAACGAGGATATGTTTTCGAACGTTTTGATTTTCAGGATATCGCATTTGGTGGGCCTCTTCCTTGTTGGCTTCATCCAGGCATTGTGGCTGTGGAGGTTTTTGAAAAGGCGCTGTACATAGTCGTTGCACTCCTGCCGTGGAATAAAGATCCGGCCTTTTTCCGGACGGAGATGATCATCTGAGTTGCTCATAAACTCTTGATACTTGTATATCTTGGGTCAAATTTGGTGTTTACCGTGTGTACTAAAAGAATCTCGTCATGGCGAATGATATCATGGCGTCGGTGAAGATTAAGTACTTTTAAATCAAGAACCAAGTCGCCGACGTACATTAGAAAAAGCAGACCCTTGTCTATCATTTGGCTTCTCAAACTATCTCAGAGCAAAGTCGCTGAAGACGGTGTCTCACAAACGCTAAGTGTCTCCATTTGCGACGTTGGTTTTAATGTGTCTGATTAGAGGTATTGAACATATTGCTCTTCAACATTGGACCTTTCAATAAATACTCTCATTCCATATACTACTGCACATAATGGAAGGCACTCTGAATCGAATGCTGCTCTGAATACTTGCTCTTCATTGGCTCGCCTTTGTGGAAAGAAAATATATTTTCATCAACTCTTGACTGCACAGTTTCCCCTGAAGGAAGATTTTCATCAGCTCTTAATTTGGTGGAGTCACTGAAACGCTGAAAATACAACCAGTCGAGGATCAAATCACTTGCCTATCCAGAGAATGACGATACTCCTGAGAACACCCGGAGGTATGTTCTTTGCTTTAGCGACAAAATTCAAAGTATTTTTTGTCCTGATACGTATAACCTCTGTTGCCAGCATCACCGGTGAACGGAACTGGTGGGTATATAAGGGAGTGCGTTAGTCGCAGATTGTGAGACGGAACATTGAGGTGAACACTTACAGTGGAGCAATATACAATCTTGTGCGAACAGTTACAGTGAACGATTGAGTTGAGAATATAGTCAATATACGTTATGCCTCCGCGTCCAATGAATCCACGACATTTTTAACAAGAGAAAGGAAAGCAAAAAGCACAGCTTGGTCAGTCTACAGGTATAGACAAATGTATGAGAAGCTTCCTCGACATTACCTGAGGGTGAAGTTTTTTTTTTGACGACAAATGCACAAATTAATAAGCTTTTGTCTGTCTGGATATCAGGAGAAACTGCCCAGTCAAAGGGTAGTGGGAGAACCAGATGAAGTAAACGTTGATGGAAGTTTCTGATTTCATATCGATGATGAAAGAATTTTGAAAAAAAAGTGGATTAAAGATTTAGGCTTCATACGTTTCCGGCTGATAGAATTACATCCAGAATAGACAAAATTGGTGGTAAAATTTAGAGACAATTAGATGGTGTAAGGTTCCACGCGATAGTTTCTCCACGGAATTTGTCCTCAAGTACATCCTTACATCCGCGTTTTGTTTGCCTATCTTTTGAAAGTATAGCTTCTCAGCTTACGCTTCGTCGCAATAATTCCACTATATAAATCCTTTCAAATTTATGTCCTCGATATCTCTTATTATCACCGGAATGACACAAAGTAAACGTAGCAAAATTAATCAAAGACGGCTGGGTGTCTAAAAATATGAAAGTGTCATAATCAGTGTCAGAGCATTGGGGAAACATCATTGTGATAATAAGTTGTTACATAGATCTTTGTCAAGCGATCCTTGAAGCCATTTGGATGCCTGATCTGGCCAGACTCTTTTGAACTACTCTTCTACATACGTAAATTGTACAGTATATGGAGGGGAGTCTATCATATACTTGTGGTTATCTTTCCTTCGGTAAGTCTCACTCTTCAAGAGACAAAGCCCTGATTCAGAAATTTACTCATAGAAATTCTCTCTCCCTCCAAATTTTATTGATGGGTGATAATCCTCTGTCAATTGCATCTCTACAAAACAGACACCACCATCACTCACACGGAAACTAGTTTGAGGTCTCATGCAAGTTAAAGCGTCGAGCTCTCATGCTTGGAGCTACCATTACTATCCTTTACATCGAGCACCACAACGTGTACCAACCAATCTGCAGCGCATTGAGTATGACACTACCTCAATGAATAGACTGATCAGGAAAAGGGCAAGTTTGTCATGCTCGCGTCTTTACTAATCCGCAGAAACTCGACCTGGCTACAGACCAGCTCAAACGACCGCATGACCGAAAAGTTCTAGCTACTTTGTTTAGTCTCGATCTAGAAACTAATCCGCATATTCAACTTCCTCACTCCGATCTGACTCTCGGCCGTAGCAGATCTTGCGACGTGCATCTACCGCATAAAGACATTTCCACTTTGCATGCCTCTTTCATCGTTTCCACATCTTCCAACCTGGCGAGGCCCTTTATACATCTACTAGACTCTAGCACGAATGGCACATTTGTCAATGATGAAAGGTTGGAGAAACAGAAAGAACATTTATTAAAAAATGGAGATACAATAAGGTTTGCAGATACACACGGGTTTATTTTCAGGTACTCCCAGGAGATGGAGAAATCTATATTTGACCTCTACGTACTGGGGGATGTACTTGGTTCTGGGCATTATGCGACTGTCAAAGATGCGGTATCCCGCAGAAATGGAAGTTGTGTAGCTGTAAAGATATTCCACCCTCACAGGTCCAGCGGGGATACTCAGTTCAACCAGGAACTGGAAGTGTTCATGTCCGTGAGCCACGAGCACATTGTTAAGTTCTACGAGGCATTCGTGGAACCAGTGCAGGGGTCTGCTTCTGTTTCCACGTTTCTTGTTTTAGAAAAAGTGACAGGGGAGGAGCTTTTCAACAGAGTTGTGAGAAAGGGAAAGCTCAGACAGGATGAGACCAAGGAAATCTTCAGACAGCTTCTCAAGGGTATTGAATATTTGCATGAAAAGGGAATTGCGCATCGCGATATAAAGCCAGAAAATATCTTGCTCGCTATAACTCCTAGTACTTCGTCACAGCCGAATAATAAACCATGGGACGAGAATGAAGCAGATGTAAAGGTGAAGATAGCAGATTTTGGTCTCGCAAAGTTTATAGGCGAGCTCAAATTTACACACACACTATGTGGAACACCAGCCTATGTTGCTCCCGAAGTTCTCATAAATAGCTCTCAGAGAAAGTATAACAAGTCTGTAGACCTGTGGTCTGTTGGGGTACTTCTCTATGTGTGTCTATGCGGGTTTCCACCATTTAGTGAGGAACTGGCACCTCCATCTATGAAGAATCAGATACTCGGCGGGAGGTATGCATTCTTTTCCCCCTACTGGGACGACATAGACGACACGGTTCTGGACCTGATATCGCGTCTTTTGATAGTGGACCCTCGCGAACGCATGAATATTACTGAATGTTTATCTCATCGATGGTTCACTGGAATCGAGAGCCCGAAAAAAATGAACAGTTTCCAGGACTTGCAAGCGGATTCCATGAGTGTGAGAATTCCTCAGAACAAATCAAGTGAAGATATTTAGCTCGCCATCTTGGAGACGTATCTGCCAATAGCCATAGAAGCTGTGAGTCCTGGACTTTCGATTCCGAGCAAGTTGAAGAATCCAGGAAGTTCCTGCGCTATAACAAAATCCTGGAACTTTTTCTCTCTGCTGAGTTTCGGTCTAATCCCAACCATAGTGGGGGTAAAGTTGCAACCAGCGAG
>JAKTTA010000298.1:0-23556 GCA_030580415.1 Citeromyces nyonsensis
ATTGAGTATCAAGTTTAGCCATTCTATGTTGTGGCTCGTCGTCAAGCTCCAGATAAATTGCCTGATTCTGCTCAAAAGAAAAAGTACTGCACTGGCGCAAGTCATCGCAAATGTACTCTTTCACATCGCCAATGTAGTAGTAAAGCGAAATGTGCAAAACAGGCCTCGATATCCTAGCGGAAATCATGCCCTTCAAATGCTCCACAGTCACATACCTCGGGAAAATGTCCAAGGAAAATGTTTCGCCGTGCTTTATACAGAGGGTGACCATTTGATCCTTGAGGCATAAGGTAGACCTCTGAGCACTTTCATTAACATTGTACTTTTTTGCCAACTGCTTCCACCTTTGAGAGTCCTTGTTAACGGAGAGGCCTCCGTTCACCTGCGATATATAGTACAGCTCAAAGTTTTCTTTTTCATCGCTCGTGATACTAGACCCATCTAAAGTTCGCACACTCGACGGAAGCATTCCAACCAAAAGGGCAAAGTCACTGTCCTGTAAGCTGTCTCCTGAGAATAAAGGGTTTGGGAAGAGACGGATACTTGTCAGGTGGGGAAAACTAACGGTAATCTGGTCCACATTTTTCCACGACAATATGTTGTTGCAACTGATATCCAGCTGTTTGATACAGGGCGACGGCTCAAACTTGTGAATATCATTATGAGAAACATTCAGCCTGACAAGAGATTCGGGCATACTACCCAAATGTTTCAAATTATTATGCGACAGAACCAGTTCCTGGATACCAGCAAAGCCAAGTATCTTATTGGCGTCGTCAATTTCGTTATGAGAAAGGTCGAGGTATTCTAGATTCGGAAATCGCTCGAAAATCCACTCACCCACACAAAACGTAGAAGACAGGACAAGGTGGGTCACAGAGTTATGGACCTGACAGGATTCAGTTTCTCGCAGCCGATTTCCAGTCAGATTGAGTAGCTTCAGATGCGGGAGACCGAGCACTATGGCCATGACGTGTTCCACATCGTGCAACAGGTTGAAGGACAAGTCTAGGTCTACAAGCTCTTCGGAAAAAAACTGGTCTCCACACGAGACGATTCCCTCTCTGCTCAGAGATACAACAGAGAGCTGGGAGAGGTTTGATTGTAATTGGGACAGTTTCTCGAATCCAAAGGACTCAACCTCCTTGGATCCCCAGTGTACACTTTTCTTTTCGTAAACCCCATACTTCTGCTCTAGCGCTTTGCTGAACGAGTTAACTGGATCCAGCCTACGTCTACTTTTGATAAAGGAGCCGCTTTTCATGTCATTGCGAGTGCAAAAGTACCGAATTCCCTCCAAAGTACCATTATTTTTCCCTCTCTCCGCGTTATCGTACTCTATCCCGAGTGCCTCTTGATTGGGCCACTGCGGAATAGTGCCCACA
Source organism: Citeromyces nyonsensis (assembly GCA_030580415.1). Classification (NCBI taxonomy): domain Eukaryota; kingdom Fungi; phylum Ascomycota; class Pichiomycetes; order Pichiales; family Pichiaceae; genus Citeromyces; species Citeromyces nyonsensis. Next base: position 1,386 of record JAKTTA010000298.1, read on the forward strand.
AAGCGAACCGTGGCCAGTTCTCCATTGACGGAAATTCTTGAGTTCATATGGAGAAAAATGAAGTGAGTGAAATATTCAGCTATATTCTAACAGCCAGTAATGTCAAGGCTATTCAGAAGCTAAACGAGCAGGAGCTGGAGCAAAATATCCCCTTCAAAGCATCCTGGCACCAGGAGTACAAAAACACATCCTTTGTGTATGTAGGCCACCTGCATCCTGAGCTCACAGAGTCAGACTTGCTAACAATATTCTCACAGTACGGGGTTCCCATTTACGTGAAGTTGGTACGAGACTACGAAACGGGGGCTTCAAAGGGGTTTGGATACATCCAGTATGAAGACTTTAAGAGCTGCGTTATGGCGGTGGATAACTTTAATGGAATAGATGTAGCGGGCTACACAATGAAGGTGGATCACACTATTTACGAAGAGCGCAGGCCCAAGGATAAAGATCCGGCTTTGATTGACGATGTAGACCGCAGGGTGAGAATAGAGCTAGAAAAGGATTTTGCCAACGACTCCAAACAGAGTGCAAATACACCGAAAAAATGCCTGCACGATGAACAGACTGACATAGACCGCAACAGAAAAAGAGCCAGGCAAAGCGATTAGAATGCCGCACAGGATAAAGAAAAGGTATTGGGCGGTAAGCATGTTTGTGTATACATCCGTACCTCACCTTAGATGAGGAGGCAGAATTCTACTGAGAAACGATTTCGCTTTTGGAATAATTGGATGCTGTGTAAAATGCAATTGCAGTGCGATGAAATGGGATTTTTGTTCAAGGGTAACTGTTGCACATTGAAATCGTGGAAGAATAAATGCTGTATGACTGGTCTACCGTCTAATGTTTGGTTTATTCTTCAAATACCCCATGGAGATGGTATGATCTTTAGGCTCAAGTGTGCTTGCTACCCGTTTCAACACAGTATTATATAAATGCAATCCGAATGCAACTTTTGATAATAGTGTCTGCATAAGATGACATGTCTCTCCTCCAGATGTTGAAGGGCCAAGAGAGTACAGATTCTACATGAGCTGATACACTCGTCAGAAAAATTAGACTGAAATCAATTGTCCTACAATTGAAGTCCACAATCAAGCATCCATAAACCTCTTGACTTCTTCAGGAAAAGGAAATGCTATTGTTACTGCATATGCTTAATCAAACTAGACATCGTGCATACAGCCTATATGCGTTGGCAATCGCGCGCACTGCATACATAATGCATACTGCAAGATCCATACACCACACACAAAAAGATGAAGACCGATATCGAGAACCAACTTCCCCCGCGCACGTGTTACGAAGCGTTTGGTAAATTTATAGGCTTCTTCCTTTTGAGCTTTAATTTTTTTCTAAAGGGAGTTCATTGTAGTATTATAGACGAACATCAGTTCGAGGCGCTTGTAATCGCAATCAACATCATCATCGTCATCCCATACTGTTATCTATCAGACGGGGGAATAGATGAAGACCCGTTCCGTGGAGCGCCTCTCGATCAAAAAATCAGTGTCATCTTGAACCACCTTTCCTGTTTCCAGAACGCACATCTCTTGGGGATTGTCATACTCGATGGAGAACTAAGAATCTTCACCATTATGTGTGCTTTCCTTCTCAAAATGCTGGTGTCAATGCTTCCTGTGACTGTTACAATTCTCTTTGCCCTGTGGAACGCTTCCACCCTTCAACAAGAACTAATAGTATACATAGTGACTTGCTGGCTTACCGTTTCTCTACGAAATCTGTAAGCGCAAACCTGCCATAGTGCTCAAACTCAAAAAGTGGCTTTCGCAATGGCTTGTAATGCTGTTCAACCTTCTCCACCACCAAATCTTCGTATTTCATCTGATTCTCCATCGATAGTGACTCGCCATTGCAGTCGCCATATATCTCCATCGCTTCCTCATGTACCTTTGTAGTCGGCCTAGTAATGTAATACTCGAGTATAGTTTCTTTGTGATCGAGCAGCCGCAAAATTTCAGCTTCACTCATTTTGGTCACACATTCATCAAACTTGTTCTTTGAAAACTCTCCATCCTCATTCTGGTAACTTGAGCTGTCAAATAGCTCAATCTCCATGAAAATGTCCCTGTGAATCCAGAGCCCCAGCTGCTTCACAAAGTACCAGTTGTTAAAAATGTTGGTTAAACCGCCCGGGCCATACTCCACGCCAAGCGAAAACTCAAACTTATTCGGTATGAGGTTGGGTATGGTCTCCCAAACGTCGAATTTCATAGGGGAGATCTCCTCAAAGGCGAAAAAATGGTTGTTGCGGTCATTGTAAATCTCTTCGCTTTCCACTTCCTCCCCCTTGATGTACCGGTCAGGAACTTTCTGATTGGTCTTTGACAAACCGGTGATATCTATATAGAGACCGGTGTCCACGTCTATGAAACGGGCGTCAATGTTGTTGAGCCCGTTGCCGTGGGTTCTGTGCGTTATGAACACATTAGAGTCGATGAAGAACTTACCAAACCCTTCCGTCGGGTCCTCAACAACAAGCGTCTGATTGTACATTCTAGACAGTTTGTCCAGTTCCTGAATGGGCATCTGAATGTCAAGATCGTTGTCATAGGGGAAACTGATACCGTCAAAGTACCACGCCAACAGCGATCCGTGAGCGATCCATGAGATGATGCCCTTCTGATGCGAAAACCGAAACCAGTTTCTGGCAATACGGTTCAGAACAATTTTTTTGCGCTCCGTGGCCTGTCTTCCTGTCCAAGTCTCCTTGAGGTGGTCGACTCCACCGTTGAAAAATCTCCAGTCGTAATGCCACCCTTCATCCGAGTTTGTTTCGTCAATCTTCAGCCTGGCAAGGTGGTAGTAGATATAGTCCATCTCGTCAAAGCTGCTCGAGTATTTGAGCGCCTTGTAGTGGCTGATTTCGTGGTTATTCAAACTCGTCTCGTAGAGCTCATCGTAGTTGTCCGTTTCAGACAGCTCGCGTACCCTCTCCACGCGACGCTCGTAGTCAAACAGGATCTGCTTGACATCATGGTCGGTGAAGCTGAACATCTCCTTGTTTAGGGGCAAGAACTGATTGTTGTTGGACCTTATAGAGGCAAAGTTGTATCCTCCGTCAATCTTGTAGTTGGGTGCCTGAGGAGGTACTTCTGCAACGAGAAACTTGAACTCCACCGCAGGGTCCATCTCAACAAGTACATCGTGCGACGAGTCTATTCTTTTGCGAGCCAGGTAGTTTTTCAGTAAATTGGAGTCAACAAGACGCTTCTTGTTCTTTTCAACCACCGCTTCGTAAACACCATCCTTGCTGAGGAAAATGATGTTTAAAGGAACAGGCGCAAATGTCAAGAGGTTGGATTTACCCTCAAGCCACTTATACGCGTTCGGCGCGTGCGAGTCAGAAGGGCCGTAAACCACATACCCCGGCAGATGTCCACGTGAGGGAAGAGCGGTTTTCTCAACCATGGTGTCGTTAACGTTACTGTTGTCGACACAAAAGGCTGGGTTGTAGGACATTTCTTCAGCGATTTTCGAAAGCAGGTAATCGCACTTGGGTCTATCCTCCAGAGGTAGCACCAAATGCTCATTCAGAGCAGTCAAGTCTACCCAATCCTGCCAGGCAAAGGGCACTACGGCATGATGCTCGTAGTATTTTTCGTCGTGCTGCTTGTTTTCCGGGTTCTTCTGCAAAAGCTGAGCCTTGATTTCGTTGATGTATAGCGAGAGGGTGAGCCGCGGATCGTAGTAGAGCGTATTCCTGTTTATCCACGAATCAGGTGACGATCTGTCGAGAAACTCCTGAATCCGAACATCAACCTTAGTGTGGGTAGGGGTATTGTCCAAGATGTAGGTGTCATTCATAGCATCGTGGAACTTCTTCGCTTTAAGAGCAGCCTTTTCATCAAAGGTCATAGCTTCGTAGCTTTTGTTACCAGACACGTCGAAGGAGAAGAGATCGTCTGAGAAAGCTTCGTACCCAGCCATGCTTTCCTCCTCTTTTTCATTCTCCTCCTCATGGTCTGAACCGTGCAGAGCCTTCTGGAAGCTTGTATGGAGTTTGTTTGCGACCAATGACGTATTCTCTATAGACTCATCCTTGATAGCGTAAAGAGTGAATAAGGTGAGTAAGAGTGTCAGCGAGACAGCAACAACGGTTACTGTTTTGGTCTTTCTGATACGCAATCCACTCCCGCGAGTGAGCTTATCTGAGAGTAGCATAGACACGTGGGGCCTCGTGGGTTGTTTGAAAGAGGAGTTTGTTTGTTGAAAAAAATTGTCGCTGCACGCATATCTTAGCATTCCGTCGTGCGACCCCCAAAAAGGGACGATCTCCAGATGCAAGATTTCTAATTACCGTTTCCAAACGGGGAGGGAAGATGGTTAGGGATACATCAAGGAGGGGATACTTGAAGCAATTTCCACCCAAGTTGGTTCCGATAAAAGACAGAAATAGTGGGCTTCTCAGAAGCTTCAGGGTCTGTTTCACCTTCATGCACGCCAAGACGGTTAATGCATCGGCATGGTCCGTTATGCACGATGTAACTTTTTATATCGTGGCGCATATTCAGTTTCTGCAATGCACTGACGCATCAGCATGCATATCTTTACATAGGATAGTTAAGAAGCGCGGTTGAGGGGACCTGAAACGCTGTAAAAAAAGAGATAAATAAGGAGTAGATTTTTAATAATCAGCCGGAGTTTTTTTTTTTTGTATTTTCCACCTATAGGTTCCTGCCTAAGGGATGCAGTTTCATGCAGCTGCCCCTGAGGCGTCCTTCTACCTGCATCAGCTGCAGGAGGGGTTAGTAATCGTCTGCTTCATCTTGCGAGATGAAGGATTGGCGTGTTTGAGGCGTGCTACAGTTCACGATAAGCATCAATCTATTATACGAGTGGTGCGAATAAACGGCAAGTGTAGTTGTTCTGATAAGGCGTGGTGTGGTGATGTATCTGTTTATTTAAAAACTGGTGTTTGCCATGGTCGCCAGTGACGCCTTGTGTAGTCTGTCAATTACCTAAACATGTTTTTTTTTTTTCATATATATTTCCACACGATAAAAGCATTTCACCCATTTCACCTAATAAGCTCAACGTTTTTTTTTGGTAAATATAACCAGGTTGTGCTGATGGCTTTCTTACAAACTGTATAACACTGTCGCGAGTCTGCTTACTGCATTCTCTCTCATCCTTTACAAGAAAACAGATATTTGCCAAACAGCTTTACACAGAATGTACGGATGTGACTTGCATATATATATATATATATATACACTTCACCATGTTCCGATTTAAAAAGGGCGTCAACGTGCTGCTAGGGGCGGTGGCCACTTTTGTGCTGTGGCATATCTTTTCTTCAAGCGACTATAGCCTCGTGCAGATCGACACTCAGAGCGTCGGAAACTACGTGTCTGGTTTAGCAGCAGCCGCAGATGAGCTGATACAGGATCAACAGGGGCAGGTGAAAGATTTTGGGCTAGATGAGAAACTCGCAATCTTTCCATCAAGTTTCCCCAACGTGGATTTGAATACCTTTTACCACGCAAACTTTGGGAACCTATCCGTTCCACGATTATTCCGCTACTCTGGGAGGGACCGGGTATCTGCTTCGCAGTTTGTAAGCCAGAAGGTGGCGGGTGGAGAATTTCACCAGCATCCGATCAAAATATTCCACTCGGACGCGGAACAGTTTGACAACGACGAAAAATGTTCATCTTTAGAGGCTGATATAAGGGTAGATGTCTCGAAATCACAGTCACTGCATGTTCCTCTGGAGAAGATTGTAGGACGATTCATGGAGGAAAAAGACGATTACTACCAGGATTTAGAGCCCCTTTTCAAAGATGTCCCCAGACAGTTGGAGGAAAAGACAATAGACGAACACTGGTGGAGACTGGCCGGATCTTCTGTGTGGCTGGAGGAATACGGGGTTCATTTCCTTGTTTCAAGAGTAATTTACAGCCCGAAAAAGGTCAGAGACTGTCCTATCGTAAGTATGTTATACGGACAGGTTTTCAACGAGGAATGGGAGGAACTGACCAACGTGGAGCTAATTGCGCCTACGAATGAGAAAACAGGCGGAGAATACATCAATCTCAAGTACCCGAATTTTTTGCCTGTGCCTATCTTCTATGATGCCACTGCTGAAGACGGGTGGTTCGGACCAGAAGATCCGCGTATCATCATGACAAAGAACGCCAAAGGGTTTGAAGAGCCGCTGGTGGTTTTCAACGCTTTCCACCGCAAGCTGGAGAAGGACGAGGACGATACCAGTAAAAAGGGCATGGAAACAAAGTACAAGTATTTTAGATCCATGTTTGTTGCATGGCCGTGGCAGTTTCAGAGAGGGAAAGTGAATGTGGAAGGGCTGTTGAACGAGTCTGGGGACGATCAGTTATTCACCAGAAGCGTAGAACTTAGAATAAAGGGAGAACCAAGAGCTGAAAGACAAAAGAACTGGGCTCCCTTTATCAGTAACCAAGATCGCCAGGTCTACCAGCACGACAAGTTCATGTACTTTGTGTATGCGTGGTCCAACTTGCAAGTGCTCAAGTGCGAGCTTTCCGGTATCCCCAACAAGTTCTCCTACTGCTCGTACGAGTACGTAACCAGGGAGGGGGAAAACTCAGTGGGAGATTTACGGGGTGGCACTCAGCTGATTAACATTAACCACCTTATCGCGCATGAAAAGAAGTATCTCCCGTCTGTCGCATCCATCTTTAACAACATTCCGCCATCGCAGGAGATATGGATCGGACTGGCAAGAGCGCATCTTACAGGATGTGGCTGCAACAACTTCTACAGGCCCAATTTGGTTGTTGTAACGAAGCAGGAGGGAAAGTACAAGATCTCGCACGTAAGTTCCTTCTTCTCTCTCGATATCCCCATGCTAGGCTGGTGGATAGACCAGCCCAACAACCTTTGTGCTGGTAACAACGTGCTGATTCCCAACGGGATATCGTCGTGGGGGTTTGGAAGTGTCAAGAGCGAGACTGGCGACGTGGAAACAAACGATTACATGACTCTGGCCTACTCGGTGGCAGATTACACCGTGGACATTATACACGTGAGGGGACTACTCAAGGCTATACTGTCCATGGACAAGGCCCCTCAAACAAGCGTACCAACGTTGGGATTCAATGATAATAATGCCGACTGTGCCATGAAGGCTTCGGTTGACTTTTGCAAAGCGTACAGCGAAGTGCATGGAGAAAAGAAGGAAGAGGAAAACGCTTGAAAGAAAAATTTCAGACAAATAGTAAAGCCCTCTTGACTATCACCTGAAAGATAATGCGCAATCGACCGAAAAGTCAAACTACAACATGTAATAATAGAAAGTTTCCAAAAATTCCTTCTACATCCAAAGACAATGCAATGAGCGTAGAAGAGCGGTCATGGTTAAAGTTTTCAACCAGCAAAAACATGATCTCGGACGAATCCTCACTGATACACGTAATGCCCTTGCATAAAGATAGAGTTGAAAAAGTGCGGATGCGGTGGTTTTATAGTTGCGATAAGGCCGGGTAACCCGTTTTTGCACTCAAAAAAGCAGGGTGTGTGGGTGAACTATATAAAGACCGGTAGTTCTATTTTCTCGATCATAGAGTTGAAGATTTACTCATTATAGCTGGAATAAATGAATTGGGAGTTTTCTTTTTCTATTACATTCTCCATTCTAGAGCCTAATGGCTGAGCATCTCGTCAATTATGTATTAATTCGATTTCATGAGCATATCAAGAAAAAGTACTGAAATAAGCATAGCTTTCAATCGCCTAGAGGTAAAGTTTCAGAGCCAGTTCGCCAAGTTTCTTGAATAGAAGGAAAAGTCGCTAGCAAGTCATTTATAAGTTTCCAAATACAAAGGCTGATATCACGAACTTTTAGTGAGGATTTCTTTCCCAAGCTTTGAGAATTGAGTTTGTGTAGTCTATATGATGGTGGGTGGCCCTATTTAAGAGGCACGGAATAATTATGCTTAGGATCTATTCGCACGGACTGAATGTGATCTATGCTGTATGACAGGAGATGCCAGTCGATGCCTTTAAATGTCAGAGGCCGCATATCCATTATCAAACCCTCTTCAGAAAGCCAAATTATCCAGCTCCTCATCGCTGGTCAGCAGTATGCTATCGTCAAAGTTCGGCTTTCGATCCACTGATTGATCTTTCACCATGAGTTCCTCGTATACGTAATCATCGTTGAACTGGAAAACCTCATTCTGCTGGTGGTGATCATGCAGCTCTTTTGCCAACTCATCGGGGTGCTTTTTGATGGTGCTCACCAATCGGTGTACCTTGCTGCTATGACCCACGATACCCTCACGAGCACCGCGTTGAATGGCTGGGAAAGGATCAAACATATTCGACACGTCCGCCCTGGTGTAACGGCAAATGGCCTTTTGCTCCTCCTTGGAAGGGAAACCATCCTCAGTGCTGAAGGAATGTGGATACTCGCTGTTGGAGTTTTGTAGCTGCTCCAAAATGGAAACTGACTTTACTCGCTTCGGAGGCTCTGCGGGTGATCTGGTTCTCTTTCTGCTATCGTTCTGCAGTTCAGTACTTTTTTTCCTGGGCTCTCGGGGCATCTCAGAGTCTTTGCAAGACACACTAGCTGCTGTCAGTCTACTCTTCTGTTGACTGCTCTTCTCAACAAGACTATCAATCTCCTTAATGATATCGTCGTCATCTTCAAGGTCATCCAGCAAGGATAAAATGCCTCCCTTGGGCTTTGTGTTCTCCTCCTCCGCCAGATCGGAAACACTTATGTAGGAACGGTCGTACTCCGGCTGATCGGAAACGGGTTTTTCGATATCGACAGGGTTTGCACTGGCGATCTGTTTTCTTTCGTCATTTTTTTCACTCATCTTCATCAGCATGGAGGATACATTTTTAAAACCCTTCTCAGCGTTGTCTGGCATGAAGAACTGCTTCTTCTTGCTTGTCTTTGCCGTCTTTTTCTTGGCTTTGGAAGTGGTGGCACGTGCAACCTTTTTCAACATCTCTTCGTCGTCTTCCATGGAGATAAACTCATTATTCTCTTCTGGAATGTCTATAACCGTCTTCTCAGGCAGAGGATCGATAAAGTCCGGGATCACGCGATCAGAATTTTCCATAGCTATTTTCGTGCCCTCTTGTACCTCCTTCTGTATCCATCGGTAGTTGTCCATAGACTTTTCAAACTTTGACCGCTCATTGCTCGAGAAAAGAAACACAATCTTCCCGTCTCTCTTCCTGCCCGTTCTTCCCATTCTCTGGACATTTTTAATAGGACTGGCTGTCGAGTCAAAGCATATAATCATATCAACCTCACCGATATCCAGCCCTTCTTCACCAATAGAGGTTGCAACTAGAACGTTGTATACCCCCTTTTTGAAGCTTTGGATTAAATCCTTCTGTTGCTGCTGATTCATCCCCTTTGCCTGTGCGTACTCGGAAGTCTCCACACGAGATCCCGTCTTTTTCATCCTGAGGTTCTCTTGCTTCTTTGCCTTTTCCTGCTCCTGTTCCTGCTTCCGCAGCTCCGCCTCCTCCAGCTGTGCTTTTCTCTTTCGGCCCCGGCCCTTCGGACGTACCTTCTCCTTATAGGACTCCTGGTCAAACTTGTCGCGCTCTCTGGACTGACCGATAAAGATGTGGGGCCGAAGTTCCGCTTTCTGGAAATGCCTCACGTTGCACTTTTCAATCACTCTCACAAGCTCCAGGGCCGAGTCCCTGAACTCTGTAAAAATGATAACCTTGGAATCCTTGTTAGCCTTGTCGCTGACAAACTCCACCAGTACCTTTACCATTTGCTCCAGCTTGGGATGACTGAAAACCCCACCCGTCCCGCCAGGCAAACACTGTTCGGAGAGCATCTGGTCCTTGGCTATGAGGTCCTCCACAAAGGGTACCAGCCTCTTGATGGCCGGGTGGTAGTAGAAGTCTGCGTTTGTTTTATTGGTGGACTTTTTCGCTTCCCACTTGGAGGTGAATTCAATCTTTTTCTCCACAAAGTAGCTCAAAAAGCAGGAAATGCCATAGATATTGAGTCTTCGCAAACTCTGTCCCACTGTAGCCAGAAGCTGCATGTAAAAGTAGTACATCCACTTGAGCCCCTCTGAAAGCTTTGGGTCCCGCACAATCTTCTGAGATGCCTCCTGCGCTGTGAAGGCATTGATCTTTGCAGGATCTCGCACAGGGTATATATTAAACTCATTGGCCTTTTTCAGAATAGGCGCAATAGCGGTACTCAGCAGTTGTATGATTTCCAACATGGTAGGGTTGGGCTCGCAGTTTATCAAGATGCGCTCCTTGCCCTTGACATATCGTGAGATATCTGGCGAATCTTCGGTTCTCACTTCTATGCAAGAAATCATGAGATTCGTCACTATTTCTTGCACTCCATCCAGATCGGAAGCGGGAGTGGCAGTCATGGCCAATATTCGTAGTGAAGTATTAAACCTCTTCAGAAAAGTGACAACTTTGTTATACGCATAGTTGCCCTTGGCTCTATGAGCTTCATCCACCACCAGACACACCACCTGCTTGGGATTCAGCAGCCCGGCAGCTAGATCGTTTTCCACAACCTGCGGTGTGGTGAAGAAAACCCGTTTGGCTTCCCATATCTCCCCGCGATTCCTTCGCGTCTTGTCCAGTAAGGTTGCAGTATCGTGGCTGGGAATTCCCGAAACACCGTAGCACGCTTTGATCTGCTGAGCTACCAGTGGCCGTGTTGGCGCCATAAAGATGATCTTAGAGTCAGTAGTCCACCGGTAAAAATTCAGCATGACGGTGGAAGCTATAAAAGTCTTTCCCAAACCAGTGGGCAAAGCTACAAGCGTATTCTCAAAGAGCGCCTTGCATACAATGTCGTACTGATACGTCCGGAACTCGTAGTTGGTTGGATATATGAAGGTATGGAGGGCATCGTGATTCAGCTCGTGGGAAACGCCATGCATATCTGGCTGCTGGATTTCTTCGTACTTTACTGGCCTAGAATCGAGGTTTGCCATCTCTCCCTCGTCGAAGTCTTCATCGAAGTCTTCGTCAAAGTCATCCTGAAAGTCATCTTCAAAGTCTTCGGTCATTTGAGACGCGTCTCGTGCATATGCAGAGTGTGGTGCATATTGAGTGCAAGATGAGAGAAGGGTGATTATTGATTTATAGATGGTGGGATGAGCTGATCCATTATACAAATAGCTTTTTGGACTTGGTAAGGTGGATTTATCAACCGTGTTGGTCTTCTACCATGATTTTTTTCGTCTAAGAGGATTGGGCGGGAACGGAAAGTGTTTAGAATGACTCTTCTGAGATCAAATCTGAGAATATTCATATCTCTATCCAGAAGATTTCCGACTGACCAGTACCTGTCCATGTGAAAAATTCACATAACTACAGATAGACAACACACCGGCAAACATGGTCAGGTCTTCCTCAAGAAACATCAACCCTCTGGAAGCAAAGAGCTATATCACCACGTTTGACGTTGATGTCAACATCGTTTTGAAACCTTCGTTCGGCTTCTGCATTGATTCTCCCGCCAAACGACTTGTAGAGGTTTTCACAAATGTTCTTCAACTTTAAGACAAGCACAGCTTCAATCTCTTTTGCAACCGCCAAACTCTCTTCGCTTTCATCATTCAGACTTTCAGACCTTATGTGGGTACTGATCGTTTTCATGACAAAGTCTATACTTTCCTGAAGTTCCTGCAGAGTAAACTGGGTGACGAGATCTTTAAAGCTGTCTTCATTGTAGGCCAGTGTATGACTGCCAACAATGCCATCAAAAGACTCCATCAGTCTTCCCACAGAAGAGCACCGGATCACAGCCTCACAGTAAACAAGAGCCTCCTCCTGGAAAAGCTCCTGCAGCTGTCTCTTGATACCTACCAGCCCAGAGGGAAGACTATCCAGTCTCTCCACAAGCCAGTTGAGATTCAGCAGGAGGGCAGCACGTCTCAAAAGATCGGGCACCCCACTATCTTCTCTTTCCGGGTAAACGGTGAGGGCTGAGTTCAGCACCATGGAGCTATCATCTGGGGACTGGTCAAACATGACATTGCGGAGAAGGTGTTTCCACAACAAGTCAAGAGAGGCGTTCACAGACGTTTGAATATCAGACTCCCCAATACCAACGCTATGGATTTCCGTCTCAACAGTCCTGATAAATTCGGGAAACACTTTTACAGGAGGAACAACACCGTAGACAGCATTTCCCTTGCTAACCATTTGGCAAATCTTGAAAGAGCTGATGATTTTGCACTGGTTTTCGACATAATTGCTCCACAACTTTTCCAGTTTCTCTTTCAGCGTTCCCGTCTTCCGGGGAATGAAGTCCTGGTCGAAAACTTCTTGGGGCATTTGCTCCATATACAAGAGAAAAGCTGGAATCTCCATGGGAGAGTCTCCAAGACTGCTTCTGATGGCTTTGAAAACAAGAGGTGCACTTTTGAAGAGTCTTCTCAAGGAATTGGAAACAGCCATGAGGATCGTGCGGTCAGGTTCTACGTAAAACTCTTGCACTTGAGAAACCCTGTCTCGCGGGCTTGTAGTGGCCACCAACGAAGTGAACCCCTGATTGTCGGCAGAAGATAACCAAAAGAAACGCACAAGAAATCTACGTTGGTCCATCACACTTTTGCAAAACGACTGGAAAACTCCCACCACTTGTGGTAAAGTGCCAGGCTCCTGCAGAATGGAGGAGTCGTACTCTTTTGGAAGTTGCGCAGTGTGAGGTCTCGAAGCAAAAATTTGTCGGGAGCAACTTCCAAAGTCAAACGAATTCTGGCAGGGCGTGACATGCAGGAGCACCTTGAGCATCAGGTTATGATAGAATGGCTCGAAGATAGCTTCATATGCAGTCAAAATCTCGTTATATACCGCGGTCTCCACCTCTTTGATGAAATAAGTGATTCCGGTCAGACCGAAGAATACGGCAAGTTTCTGATTAACCTCCTGAAGGAAATGACTCAAAAGCGATGCCTCACTCGGGATACCGTCGTTCAGCTCATTGGCCACTTTTTTGAACAGGGAGATTACTCCATCTTTGAAGTGATGGATGAAGGCATTGGTGCAAGTTTCGTATTGGTTTCTTCTTTCCTGGATGGCTCTCATTGATCCGAGTTGGTCATTTTTGGAAATCTTGCCGCGCATAGTGGTGAGCGCCGTGTAAAGGTCAACCAGCTTCCTCTCAAAGACTGCCAGTTGTGTGAAATCAGGAACCTGCTCGAACCTCATCGAGCTCAAAAGCGATAAGTCGGAGTCAGGCATACTGACCGTGTCGAGGATATCACTCAGTTCGTTCCACAAGAGCTTTTTGTTGGTTGTTTCAATCTGGAGCCCCTGGCCCTGTCTTTCGAGGTGACTGATTTCGTCGCCAAAAGAGTTGAGCTCAACCTTGAAAACCTCGAGGATGGGCTCCAGCTTTCCGCACTGGTCCATGGCTGCAGATATAGCTGTTTCCACACCGCTGAGATCTTTAGAGGTGCGGGCAAATATATTGGCATTTTCGTATTGCAGTCTCATCAGCTCTGCTTTCAGAGTCTTTTCAATCACAGAAACGTCTGGAATCTCTCGCCAGTTCACTTCGTCAAAAAGGTCCTCCACAATGTTCAGATGGTTGTCGTGGTGGCGCGTTTCTACAGGCGATTCAGTCTTTTGCTTTTCAAAGATGGAGGCGGTCTCGTTGGGTTCGTCGTCGTCCTCGGCCGCATCGTTGATGATCTTTTGAAGACTTCCGTATTGGTTTATGTCTATCTTCGAAGGAGACTGCTCCAGTGCGGGTCTACTGGGAGAGTCGAAAAACGTTGAGCGAAGAGGGGTGGTTGTTTCGGGTAGAAGCTGCGATTCTACTGGCCGTTCCTGGGAATCAACGTATGTTTCAGACTCTCCGTAGTAGAGGTCCGTAAAGTCGCCATAACTGTCATCGTCTTCTGCTGGTTTGCGAGGAGATTTTATGGAGTGAAATTCAACGTCTGGGATCGCATCAGCTGTTCCAGGAAAGGGCTCAAGCTCTTTGTGTTCCGGAAAACCGAGATCGCTTGATGCAAGCTCTGGAAGGAGCTCAGGTTTAGAGCGCGATGTGATAGTCGGTGAGGACAAGTGATCTTGCGGTGTTGACATCCTGTGGGGAGAGACACTCTCAGAAGAGCTTTTCCCAGGAGAGCTTTTCCGAGGAGAGCTTTTCCTAGGAGAAGAATTTCCACCCGCAAACTCGGGTGGCGGAGCAGAAATAAACTCTCTAGCCTCCCACCGTTCTATATCTGGGCTGCTCTTAGAGGTGTGACTGACTTGTTGTGGAAGAGGCTCTCCCTGAGGGGATTGAAATGGCGGTGCCACTTCTTTGGAAAGGCTTTCTCCCACGCCATTTCTGCTCCCATTGGCGTCATTCAATGGTGGCTCCTGAATAATGTCACTCCGATTGGTATCAGCCAGATCACCAGTTTTCATAGATGAACCTCCCCTGAAGGAGGATCTAGTACTCCATCCTTGAGATTCCTCTCCAACACTTTGGGCAGCCTCTTTTGGTTCCTCCTGGATAGAAGGATAACTTTGCAGCGACTTTAAATGCGAGACATCAAAATTTACAACCTCAGGCAGAGCCCCTTTGGTGTACTTGATATAAGTATCTACAAGTGTGTTCAGGAAAACCTCTCTCTCCTTCAGTGTATTCGTCTCCCAGTAGTACGGCTTCGCCAGAAGGAGGGAAAACCCTGTGGCTGAGGAGGTATCCAGCTCCGCTTTCGCCAGCTCTTTCAAGTCCCAAGTTCTCCCCACTTGGGCACTGCCGTCCTTATTCTCTCTCCCCTTATGCAGCCGGACTTTGCCAGACCGCTCGACTGCCAGCATCAGAATACGAGGTTTTTTCTGGCTGGCGGGGGAGTCTAATGGCGGACGAGAAGATGGGTACTCCGAGTCTTCCATCACACGCACGTGTGTGATATACGTCTCCTTAAGAGAACCATCCTGGTCTGTCTTACTGAAACAGCATCGTATGATTGTGCGTCTGTCAATATCGAAAGCGCGCGCCAGATCATTGGAGCCCGTTGAAGTGATGGATGATGCAGATGGCTGGCGGACGTGCGAAAAAGTCAATGAAGAGCTCTTGCGATGGCCCTTTTTCTCGCCAGCAGAAGACGTTCTCTTGTGGGTTTTGTTGCTATGACCAGAGCCGAACCTTTTGATCAGCTTGGAGGGTGAATGCATGTTAGGAGATCGATGATGTACGGATGAGCAGAAGTGGCTAGCTGAACTATGAAGCAGTGGAATTTGACTGTCTACTGTCCTGGAGTGTGAGAGTGACTCGGCTTTCCAGTATTGCGATAGTCATCAGATTTATCTATGTTGCATTCATACCACTGATTCTATATTTAGATTCCAATCAGGTGGGTTAAACGCCTTGTTGTGAGAATCCTTGTAATCGATAGATCTATTGGAAATCAAATTATGCTGTCTACTGCTGTACTAGAAGGGGCTGATCAAGGAGACTGGTACTCAGTATTCACTCACCTTTTTCTTGCTAGCAAATACTTCTTTGCCTCACAGAAGAAGTTACAGACTCATCCATTAATGCAGATCGAGATGTAGGTGAGGTTGGTAATAGTAGAAAATAGCCTGTGGGAAAGATCCAGGAGGGGCCGAATCACAACAAACCAAAGAGAAATTTGTCTATCAATCTCCCTTCAGAGTCACAGATTGAACTAGTTGAAGCTCTTTCGACAAAAAAGGGTCCAAAAGCAGCAATAAGCACTCTCTACAATATTTGTCACCGATCCATAAAAGGTCCTTTTGCTATCTTTCCCCAAGAGCGCACAACCCTAAAATCAAATACCCCCAGACTAAAACCAATCATGATACCCCCGGATATAACGAATACGCATTCTTACCCTTCAAGTAGACACCAATAAACTAGAAGAGATGATATGGAACCGATCCACAAGAAGCTTCATCGAGATAATTATTAGCTCGTGATAAACATCCGGGTTCTCCTTCTCCAAAAGCTCCATCTTTTTGCTACTCAATCTCCACACAACCGTCTCGTTCGTCGTTACGTAATTCGCAGAACGCTGGCTGTTGTTTGCAAGAATACTTCCAAATGCTGTTAGCGGTAGAATGGAGCTTTCAAGGTTCAACTTGCCCTGCTCAAAGTCGTATTCCACCTTGATGAGCCCGCTTTCCACAAAGAAAAAGCTTTGGTCTTTACAAGTGGAGTTGTAAAAAGGCGTAGAAGCTGGCAGCACTTGCTTCTCGAGATAGGGTATCAGCTTCATCCAGAATTTTGCATCCTTTGCCGAGAGCGACTGCAGGATTGTCAACACGAGCGAGAGTACTCTTGTTGGTTTGTCGCTACCGCTATTTATAAAAGCATTGGTAACTCTAGCCTCGTCACTCACAACTCTTCTGGCTTCCCGAAGAACCTGCAGATTACGAGGGGAGCCTGCGGATCCCTCGAAAACCGCCATATTCGGGGTGCGCTTTTTAGTTGGGGGATTTTTCGGAATAGACACCTGGCTTGCGCTGCGATCATTCAAGTCAGTGTCACCCGTTTTAAGATCGCTATAGGTCTTTAAAAATATGTTTTCACACCATTCAAGAGCAGAGTTGAGGTCTCCAAACAGCTGGATTCTCTCCTCGTCCTCTTCACAACTCCATAGTCCAGCGTTTTTCAAGGACTTGACGACATCATCATCCTGCTGAACAGAGGAGATGATCAAGAAGGACTTTTTTTCATTCACAAGGTTCCTGATTCTCTTCAGTCCTTCGGCTGCGCTAAAGTCCAGAGTTAGAACGCTTTTCATATCGAGAATCAAATATCTGATGGGCTGCTTCTCAAAGTTGTACAGATCGAATCTCTCTCTGACTTTCTTCTCCAGCCCGCCGATGGACCCAAAGAAAAGAGATCCCTGCAGCTTGAGCACGTAGATTTGGTTACCAACGTTTGAGAGAAATTCTTGCTGTTTGGGATGACGAAGAACAGTGGATCTGGCAATGTCTCCACTGAAAATTCCACTTATGACGGGCCGTCTGGCATTCTCAATGACAAACGATACACATGCAAGCAAGATGCCCACCAGAATACCGTACACAAAGTCCCAAGCTCCCATAGTTATCACTATGATGATGACTGTGATGTACTCAAATTTGCGCACCTTGCCGATGGTGTCATAAACCGACTCCTTGAGCAGCTCATAGCCCAAAAGATAGATCAGCGACCCCACTACACATACCGGGATGTACCCGATGACACCGGGACCGGCCATCATTACGGCAGCTGTAGCAATGGCAAGAAGGACTCCAGAAACCCTAGAGTCACCTCCGGCTCTGATGAACAAAATACTGTTTGTGTAGGTGAGATAGTTCTGGATAGATCCAATGACTCCGGCCAACGCGTTGGAGACGCCATGGGCCACCAGCTCTCTGTCAACGTCAAACTCGTCCATTCCGACACTCACAGCTAGCGCAGGAACGTTGATGGGCACATGCAAGATGCCGAAGAAGGTCAAAGCAAGCACTTTGGGCACCTGGAGCAAAATACACCACCAATCAACCTTCACAATGTTGTAGTTATCGTAAAAGGCGTACCACGGCTCGTTCGATGGAGGAGACTGAAACACCCAGCCCGACTCCTGGGCTTGTACTAGAGTCAACGACGGTGTGAGGAAAATAACGAGGTGGAATACAAAGAATACCGCAAGGAAGAAACTTGGTACTACCAATGCATTGTGGAACTTGAGTTGTATCAGAACCAGTAACACACTGAGCATCAAGGGAACAGTCCACTGCAACAATGTAGTGATGTTGCCAAAGAGGTAGTCAAAAACTACCCAGTTATAGCTGATACCTCCCTCCAGACGGGACGACACTTCTATAGCAGTCACTACAAGAAAGTATCCCACCCCGCCTATACATCCTACGAGGATGTGACGGGGGAAGAAGCCCACAAGAGAGCCGAGTTTGCATTTCCCCAGGATGTAGAAGACCGCCCCCGTTACAATAGAGGAAAGGGCAAAGGCGAAAAATGTGGTGGACAGAATAACGTCTTTGTTGGTGACGCCATCCGACCCTCCGAGTTCCTTCATGATGGAGATGGCCATAGAATGGAAGAACGGCGTCACCTCGATCATCTCAGAGCCAATGGCAGAGGGGAAAGCGGACCCACCTAAAGAATAAACTAGCTGAGAAACTACGCATGACAAGTAAAACATGGACAGCCCAGCCGGTCCCAAATGTGAAAACATGGTTTCTCCTATGGGGAACATGATCATACCATACGACAAGCCATCTAGAATGTTCAGCAGCAGTCCGAGAAATACGGCGGGAGTGGATGAAACAGTAGTTTTAAGCCCGTCCCGCCATGCGTTCTTATTCTGCAGCGCATGGAAAAGATTGCCAATGAAACTGATGGATGAGGCCACGCGCTCCGACGTACCGTATCTCTCAACGTCGGGACTCATGTCGTCGAAGTTGTCTGTGGCTGCGTAAGCTTTTGAGCTATCACTCTTGACCATTAGGGAATCAGTCTCGTCAACATCGGGATACCCAACCGACATATGCAGCTCTCCGTTATCACTTTCTGAGTCGTCCACGTCAGGGACTCCAACGGAAGCCAACTCTGCAGTTTCCTCGTGGAGAGAAGTGTTTGAATGCACAGTGAGAGAATTATTCCTCTGGTGAGAATGAATGGGGGCGCGGTAAATATAGCTTCTACCGGCAAGTGGCGAAACACCGTAAGACTCGCTGAAGGAAGACACAGCTTGAGAAATAGACGGCCTTGATCTCCTCGTCTTGCTTGGAGAAACCATTATGCACTCTAGACCACATCCTCACACCTAAGGGGTAATGCCATGTGACATTTCGAACCGAGGAAAGCTGTGGCAGTAAGAAAAAGACCTGGAAAATGGCTCAGAGTATCTAGTGCTTCAGGTCCACGGGGAAATAATGTCTCGTTGAGTGGTTTATTTCAGTTTATCTCTGTTGAAGGCGGTAGAACTGTCTGCATGGTCTTGCATAGATAAAGAGTCACGTGACCACCGTAATAGAAGCCTTCACGGTGTGCGGATTTACTCCGCGTGAAGCGTCTATCGAGGCTTGGTTTCTTATTCTATTTACGTCAGCTATATCGTATGCGAAGATGTTGATTGATTGTGGCAAATCGGCCTGTCTGAGTGGTGCCTCTCGATGGACAAAGTAACACCGTTTTGAATGCTTGTAGAAAGCAGACTGACCTATTTGGCCACGTTAGGTCTGTATTTCAGTGTGCAAACCGACGTTGCTTCTGTTGGCGATTCGATACTGTTAGCGGTGAATTTTTATTTATGATTTCTCTGCTTAGCTTGTCGATGAGAAGGGTCAAACTCCTACCACTGAATCAATCGGCCGAGGGAAAGCCCATCAAAGTGTAGGCAAAGACAACTACTACACTTTCTTAGAAGATTATCTGTTCAAGGCACTTTTAGACACCCTGCATTAAAATACAAAGCTGAACTACAACTCATCCTTCACCGCATCGACTGAACCGCATGCGGCAATGGTGATATCGGCCTTTGGACGGTCAGATCTGTTAGTAGCTACACTTTCAATGTATCTGACAACATCCATGCCGTCGACAACCTCACCGAAGACAACGTGTCTTCCATCTAACCAAGGGGTTACCACAGTGGTAATGAAAAATTGAGACCCGTTGGTATCCTTACCCGCATTAGCCATACTGAGCAATCCAGGTTTGCTGTGTTTGAGATCAAAGTTCTCATCTGGGAAACGAGCACCGTAAATTGACTTTCCTCCTCTGCCATCTCCGCTAGTGAAGTCCCCACCTTGTAGCATAAAATTCTTGATCACTCTGTGGAACTGGGATCCTTGGTAACCAAACTCGGGATCCTCAGAGATACACAATTGGTAAAAGTTCTCCACAGTCTTGGGAACAACGTCTCCGAAAAGCCCCAACACAATTCTGCCAATTGGCTTGTCCCCCTCAGTCATGTCAAAGAAGACCTTGTGAGTAACAGCAGGATCGGCCTCTTGGGCGAGAGATCCACTGAAAAGAAATACAAACACAGAAAAGATGGACACTAAAGAACACTTCATACTTTTTGATTAACTGGTACGTACACGACCACTTTTGACATCCGGACACCTAGAATACGAGCTTCTCTCTTGAGTAGAGGGGCACTTTTTGGTCGAGCTCAAGTTTTGTGTTTCTAACCACTTTAGTACTCTTTGTAGTTTTGAGCATTGTCTCGAGGTATTCGTGGGAGGAGGTGAGTTTATGCGGAGGTTCTTCTGTGGGAGATTTCTTTTTCTTTGCACCCAGCGACAATGACTGTTCGCATATTGTTAACAGTTCTGCATTATTGCAAAGGCTCTCAAGTTTCCTTTCAATTTTGGTTAAAAGCTTGTTGAGGCTTTTTTCGCTTGAAGAGTAGTGCAAACTCAACAGCAGTCCGTTGGAGTCGACAAACGAGTTCAGAAGCTCAAACCCAAAGTTGTAGCCTAGAATCTTATTTATCACATTGTCAAGAGTGAAATTTTGATGCTTTGACTGGTCGAGCCGACTGGCGCCTTCCACAATCTTTTCCTGAGAAAACTCCTCCATTATTCTCACCACGATGTCTCTGAAAAGATCCTCGCTCTCCACTTTGTCAAGCTGCAGCAGCAGCTCGTCACACGAAAGCCTTGGGCACGTGACAATGGCTTGTCTGAGGATTCTGGGGTCAACCTGTTCCAGGCACTGCAGGAGTCCGTTTGTGAATCTCTTTGGGAATTGAGGGTGTGTCAGCAGATAAGTCAGAGCTCTTTCAGGCAAGAAACCCTCGTCTACAGTGAGTCCTGAAGGAGTTTCTGTGAAAATAAGGCTTAAAGCCTGCTCAATAACTCTGTAGTCAACCACTCTATCGTTTTCAGAGTCAAAAGTTTTCAGGTCACTTTGGTCACGATTGGCAGCCTCAATCTGCTCCAGAGACTCTCCATCCATGAAACGCATAAAAACAGAATCGAAACGGTCGGCATCCTTCGTATTTCGCGCTTCCGTAACCACATCTATAAACCTTTGCAACTCTTGCGAAAGTGCGTTATCTTGAGAGGTCTTTGAGCTTGTCAGGCTTTCCACGTTGTTGTCAACTATTAACGAGGGGAACCCTTTGAAGTCTTGTGTCCTTGAAGTAATCCCCTTATTGATGCAGTCGCTTAGTTTTCCTGATCCCACATTCAGCGAAAAGTGTGACAGATAGCTCCCGTCTGAGACCAAGAAAAAGGTATTTTCGGTACTCAGCGAAGAACCTTTTACGAAACAAGACTGCACAATGCGAGATCCCGCTTCTTTAACATGAGCCAATCTGGCCTCGAAAGACAGGTCAATCAGACTGATCTCCTCTCCGCACGAAATAAGAATGCGGTTTGGAGCACATGCAGCAAAAGAAGTGATCTCCGTTTTTACAACGGGACTGAGATCCACAACCTTCTTTTTCTTCAAGGACGGAATGGTGTATATGCTGGCGGACGTGCTGTCTAGAACAACAAGTTGGTTAGGGCTGTTGTATAGAAATCGAGAGCCTGCCTTAACGTCTAGGTTGTTTGCATCTAGTTCCAATAGCTTCGACTGCACAATAGCTAGTAGACGCACACAGTAGGCACTGTCGGCTTCTTCTACTATTAAAACATACCCTTGAGAATTGTTAGACACTTGCAAGTCATTGCTTGAGAGGTACTTGTGGTAAACCACTTGACCATTTCCTGAAACTTTGGACAAAACCTCGAGGGTCAAAGCAGAATGAAGAGATGCAGAGCCGTCTTTCATGACACACAGAACAGACTGGCTGTCATTTACAAAGTGCGATTCTACCACTGGACTAGGAACATCCTTCTGGACGCTTGATGTCTCGCCCTGAATAATCTGAAGTAGGTGAGTATCCTCCTTTGTCATTCCTACTGCAAATGTCTTCTCGTTCGAGCTGGCAAGCACATCTAAAGAGGTGACGTTTGCTGTAGGGGGGACCGAGAAAGTCCACACTAATTTCGGAGTTGGCCTCAAGAGATATGTTGCCAAATATGATCCATGAACCCCTATGTGGATGTAGTTCGAGTCTGCCTGGTATATACTAGCCGCAGTACATCTCGAGCTAGCCGCAGCCTGATCTGCCTGCCTGGGAAGTTGGGCAACTGGGTACCTATCGGATATGGAGGGCATCGAAGGACCGAAAAGTATATCAAACAAAAAAAAAAAAAAAAAAAA
>JAKTTA010000299.1:0-23140 GCA_030580415.1 Citeromyces nyonsensis
GCAGCCTTGGCGTTGTCACCCCATCCAAGACCTTCCACCATACCGGCAGCAACAGCCACAATGTTCTTCAGAGCACCGGCAAGAGATACACCAGCAACGTCATCGATAACTCTGACGTGGAAGTAAGGTCTGTGGAAAACGTGTTTCAAAGTAGTCTGGTCAATGTCCTTACCCTTTCCTTGGAAGTCTTCTGGTAGGAGGTATCCGACAGAAGTCTCAGACCACTTTTCTCTGGCAACCTCGGGGGCAAGGTTAGCACCAGATAGAGCACCGCAGGCGATACCCAAGTGGCGGGTGATGTAGTCTGTGAGAAGTTTGCATCCATCTGGAGTGACATCGAGTCCCTTCAAACAAGAAATGGCTCTAGCGTGAGGCTGAACCTTGCCCTTGATTTGCTTAACAATGTTGTGCAAGAACTGGTGAGGAATGTTGAAAACAATCAAGTCGGCGTCCTCTACAACGTGAATCAAATTTGGATCGGCAACCAGATTATGAGGAAGTTTGACACCCGGCAAGTACTTGACATTTTCGTGGTCTTCATTGATGATTTCGGTCAAATTTCTGCCGTTAACCTGTTCTTCGAAAACCCACACTTTGACAATCTCCTCAAACTCTTGTGTTCTTTCGGCACAGTTTTCAGAAACAACCTTAGCAATAGTCGTACCCCAGTTACCAGAACCGATGACACAGACTCTGAATGGTCTTTCTGGATAGTCCTCAGAATCACTATCACTAGGAGAGATTATGTTCTTGATGTTGGCTAGTCTTTCAGATGCTTGTCCTGACATTTTTGGAATGATGCGTAAATGTTTTGTTGATATACGAAAAAAAGTTGAGGAAATCAGGGCCCTTTTTATATTCAATTCCCCTCCTTCAGGCAGTGGCAACAAACTGTAATCTCTGCAGCGCATGCATGAAACGTGCATAACATTACGTAACTATCTGCATGCAGTTCTATCAGAAACAGACGTAGAATTGTGTTTTGGCGACATAATTAAAACAGATGAAACTAGCCTACCGAAGAGGAGAGAATGTAGGTAGATATGTCTACCGAAATATAAAGTCTACTTCGAATGTCAAAACCTTTGAAACTATTAACGCGTTTTTACCGCAAAAGACGAAAAGTGGAACGACCCAAAATCAGTCATAGTCGTGAGTGACTCTGGAAATGAAGACGTTCTGTGTGCGTTTACGGACATTTTTCGGAGTTGGGTATTTTTGGCCGCGACTATTTTTTTCCGGCTGCACGACGTCACATGCATGTACCAAAATCGTCATCGCGCAGTGCGTCTGTTTAGCTTTTTCGAGCCTGAGACCAATCGGCAGAAGCGGAATGCCGGCAAGCGGAAGGGGTTCACCGGCGTGGAGAGAAAAAAAAACACACAGCCACAGTTAGCCAAATAAAAATTCAAATCGTTTCGGGTTCCGTCTTCTTAAGTGACAACATCAGCTGGTGGTACAGAAAGATGACTGACGTGAGGCCATTTTGAGACAAAGACGCCTTGTGCAATTTTGGCGCATCCTTGCACCATCTGTTTCTCTACCATGGTCAAAGCTATCATTTCACCTTCGATCTTAGCAGGAGATTTTGCTTCATTAGGCTGTGACTGTCATAAAGCGTTCAATGCAGGAGCCGACTGGGTCCACATTGATGTGATGGATGGGCATTTTGTCCCCAATATAACTCTAGGTCCGCCTATCATTTCTTCGCTCAGAAATGCCATTCCCCGGGGAGGGAAGGATGGTAAGTCTTCATCCTTTTTCGATTGTCATATGATGGTTTCCAATCCTGAGCAGTGGGTACCGGAAATTGCCAAAGCAGGAGGAGATCAGTACACGTTCCATTATGAGGCAACAAAGGACCCAGTTGCTCTTGTGAAACTCATCAAATCACATGGAATGAAAGCGGCATGTGCTGTCAAGCCTGGAACTCCGGTTGACGTTCTTTATCCACTAGCCGAGTATCTGGACATGGCTCTCGTCATGACGGTGGAACCAGGGTTTGGCGGTCAGAAATTTATGCAGAACATGATGCCTAAAGTTAAAGACTTGAGAGAAAAGTATCCTCAGATGAACATTCAGGTAGATGGTGGATTGGCAAAAGACACAATTCCTCATGCTGCTGCTGCTGGAGCAAACGTCATTGTAGCAGGTACTTCTGTATTCAAAGCAGAAGACCCAAGCGAAGTGATTGGATATTTGAGGCAAGCTGTTAATGATAATCTTAAAGAGAGAGGGTTATTTGATCAATAAATTATGCGCATTAACTTTTAAACTATCAATAAACTGGGCCCCCTAAAGTAGTGCCTTCGCCGAACGAGGCTTTTGCCCCACTGAAATTTGATGCTACCGTCCACAGCGCTTCACGAACCCGCTGCACTTTCTGACCTTCTGTCTGCTTGTCCGATTCTTGAGGCTCATCATCAATTTTCATAGCCTCGACATCTGGATTTCTTCTCTTTTCAGCATATCTCTTGTTTCTTTCAATTTTTCTTTGACGCTTTTTTGACAGCGTTTGAGTTGTCAGAACTCCTTCTGATTTGGCTGTTCCATTATATAGTGCTAAAGCGGTTGATTTCGGTGCCGCCCTCGCTGAATATCTCTCTGGGGCAGATGGTCTACTCGATCTCTTCCTACCAGCAGCTATTCCCTTTCTGTTTCTTATTATGCTGTCATTTGGCTTGTTTATAGAGTTCTTCGAAGGCATCTTAACTGTAGGAGACTATTTTCAAAAAAAAAAAAAAAAAAAAAAAAAACCTACTTCCGGGTAACCCCAAGATAAAGAAGAGTATGTCACAGTCGAATGTCGAGGATTTATACCTTGAGAGCTATGCTTTCACAACGGCAGCTGCGATTGTCGGTTCTGTTGATCGAAAGGTTTTTGTCGCGCTTAGGGATGGGCGGAACTACTTTGGAATTTTGAGAACATTCGACCAGTACGCTAACTTGGTTTTACAGGACACAGTTGAGAGAATTCATCTTCGGGAAACGAATCAATTTGCTGAAGAGGCCAGAGGAATTTTGATCATCAGAGGCGAAAATGTAGTTATGCTAGGAGAATTGGATATTGACAAAGAAGACGCACCTCTTGAACACATTCAACAGATTTCCTTCAAAGATGCAGAACGCATTTTGGAGCAGCAAAATACTGAAATAATAAAGAAAGAGTCAACAAAAGCCAAACAGTTGCAAAAGCTTGGCTTGACCAGCGATTACACGAGGGGTGATTTGTATTAATAGCATAGAACGAATATATAAAAAAGTTGCATGGTTTACCTTTTAAACCAATTTTTTGATTACCTTGGTTCTCTGTGTTTATTTGGTTGGTTTCTTGGTTTTGTATAGCGACTCTCTAGAGAGTTCTTCTCAGTGCATTCTCTTTTTCAGATACTCTCTTCTAATTAGTCTAATGGGGACTATCCTTATAGCATGGGAAGTAATCAGGCACCTTTAACTGTGCTGCAATATCAAACTTGGAGAGTTCCAAAGTGAGACTACTAGATGGAAAAAATATTGAAGCTGATGGGCTCAAAAAACTCGCAAAGCCTGTTAAAGAACGGCTGTAGCATGCTTTCGAAGGAAAAAAATTCTCAATCCTTTCATTGGGCGATTTTTTTTTTTTGTTCTATTACACTGGCAGACTGTTCGGCCATACACCTCCGTTGCCAGTTGATCTCAAGCCTCACCAAGCATCAATCATACGTGAAATGCAGCCTTTTCCGAATAGCCCTTAGAAGACAACGAAGGTGGAAGGAAGACAAGACTCTCCTACCAAATTTAGTTATTTTTATTTGCAGTTTTTAAAGATTTTTTTTTTTCGTGGAGAAAGACTTCATATCTGATGACCTAAATAATCGGTCTGAGATTTTATATATTTTCACTCCACTTTCAGTCATCTAAAAGTAACTTACGGGAAGGAATAAATTGTGAAGAATTATGGTCTCATTGGGAAGGAATGTTCTGTAGTCTGTGAATAAAATTGAAGGAAATAACTCAAATTTGCAGATCATTTATGAAAGAGGACCACTTTTAAATGCGTGCACCTACCAATCACTGATATTTTTTTTTTCACTTTTGCATGTCATTCCTTGGTTATAAGGATATCATTGAAGAGGGAGATCTCGTTCTTGCCTTTATCGGTAGGCAGAATATAAAGCCGATCAAAGTAACTGCTGGAGAAACTCTCAATACAAGGTACGGATGTTTCCCTCATGATGACATGGTGGGTGCACGGTTTGGGGAACAGATTGCATCTTCCAAAGGCTATGGATTTATTCACTTGTTACATCCAACCCCCGAAATGTGGACGTTATCACTTCCTCACAGAACACAAATTGTATATACTCCTGATTCTTCCTACATAGTCCAGAGGTTGGGAGTCACTGCCGGATCTAGAGTAATCGAAGCTGGTACTGGATCTGGTTCCTTTTCTCACGCTTTTGCAAGAACTGTTGCCGCTTCGGGGATGCTGTTCTCGTACGAGTTTCATGAGCCAAGGTACCTTGAAGCTAAACAGGAGTTTGAAGCCCATGGTCTGCAAAATTGCACAATTACCCACAGGGATGTTTGCAAAAGGGGATTCCTCATACCCGATGTTGAAAATGTATTGGCAGATAGCGTATTCTTGGATCTTCCCTCACCATGGGAAGCGCTCCCTCACCTGGAGAAGGTGATAGATCACAAAAGACAGGTTGGAATTTGCTGCTTCTCGCCGTGCATAGAGCAAGTTATGAAAACAGTAGAAGCTCTTAAAGATTGCGGGTGGTCCCGTATAGAGATGGTGGAGATTGCTGGGAGACGCTGGGAGGCTAGAAAGGACATGAAGAGAGATGTTGAAGATGCTTTGCAGAGGCTGAGAGACGTACGCAAAAGGAAATTTGAAGGTATAGAACGGTTGAAGAAGCTCAAGATGGAGAGTGCAAATGGAGAGAGAGTCAATGGGGAGAGAGTCAATGGGGAGAGAGTCAATGGGGAGAGCGAAACAAAGGAGACTACAAACAAAGAGACTACAAACAAAGAAGAAAAGAAACCATCATATCCTGGTTTTAACCCATTCGGAAAAGGAATGAGAGTTCTGGAAGGTGATGAAAATTTCGAATGGAAAAATGTCAGTCGAGTAGAGACTGAAATAAAGTCACACACCTCATATCTGACTTTTGCAGTCAAGAACTCGAGGTGATGGTTTTCTTTTCCGCACTCAAAACTTTTAGTATGAGCATAATAACGAGCAGGCTGGGGATCAGACCAGCAACTGCGCAGCGCATTTACCAATCCATATTCTGTTTATCAAGAGTCTCTAAGAACTATCCAGAAATACGTCAGGCTCACAAAATAAAGCAATTTTCATCAACAACGAGGGCTTTACGGTTCCCACAACGCGGATTCGAGCCTCCATCAAGGTTCGGGTCATTTACCAGCCTAATTCCGGAATCGGTAAGAGTTTTACTGACCTTTATGGGTATTGGGTCCTTGATTGTTTTTGTAGCAGCCCCCTTGATGTTTATCGTTTTACCTCCCACTATAGTAGGTGGAGTATTGTTCATGAGAAGAAAGGCCAGGAAGAGACAAGCATTCATAGCAGACAGGGACTTGTTGCTTAGAAATTCGACCCTTTTCTGCCCGCATAGCATCACCGATTTGAACTCTCGAAATCTGCAGAGATTTCTATTGGATCGTATCTCCATTGCCTTTGAAGACAATGAGAATAACGTCCAGGGAAAGTTTGGAATGGAAAATCCCCCCGTCCAGCTCTCACTGGATAGCGTCGAGGCGGTTGACCAGATTTTGACGGGAGGGTTGGATCCTGCTAGCAGGAGGTTGATCACCGTGCTCGTCAGAGGGCTGTTAGAAGGAAACGGCAGGATCGGCACTGCGATTATCTCAGTTTTAAATCAGAAAGGTGCCGAACACCCTATGGTTATCGAGCTTCAGCCTAGTGGTATTTTAGCAGAGAAAATTGTACTGAACAGTGCATTGTTTCAGCAAGGAGAGATTGTTGACATCAAATCGTTCAAAACTACAAATAGAAGGTGAAAATGTTATGTATTCAATCTCTTTTCTTTGGAGCCTTCTTTTCTGCTTCAGCAGCCTTTTCCGCTTCGATTTCCTTGACGTGCTCCTCGATCTGGTCAAAATCTAGTTCCTCAATTACTCCACCTGGTTTCATAACGGAAATCTCGATATTCTTCGCACCGGTCTGAACAACCTCCAGCAGTGCTTTAATCGCCAGCTTGACGGTTTCCTTTTCCGTGAGATTCTTGGACTCGTCCTCTTCGTACTGCGCATAGCTCTTTTCCAAAAACTCCTTCACTGTCTTGCTACTTCTACCGATAGAAACCGCCTTCCACGAGTTGTAGATACCAGCCGGGTCTGTCTGGTAAAGACGCGGGGTTGTGTCGTTGGGGTCAAACCCAGCAATCAAGGTTGCAATACCAAAGGGACGTACACCACCTCTTTGTGTGTATCTTTGTTGGACAGAGGCAACGTATTTGGTTAGATATTCTATACTGACAGGGTCCTCCAAGTTGAGCTTATGTGATTGAGCCTCCACACGAGCTTTATCGATCAGAATTCGGGAATCAGCGTTCAATCCAGCAAACGCCAAAAGAACGTGCTGATCGATCTTATTGATCTTGGAAGGAGATATTCTGGGATCCTGAAGCTTGAGCGTGGTTCTCTTCTCACACCCTAAAACGACGCTTGAATCTCCCTTGACGCCAACAGCACAGGTTCCTCTCTTCACCGCCTCCGAAGCATACTCCACCTCTTTTAGTTAGTTTACAGGGGTTGTGATATAATATAAACTCACGGAAAACGTGTCCATCAGGACTGATCTGTTAGTGTCACAAAGACCACTTTACTCACCTGAAAATAGACAATGCACTATCGTATCCACTCATAGTTCAAACTGAAGGCAAAATGTGGTGTAAGGGTGGGAATCATGGAGAAGAAAACACTAGGAGCGAACAGAGACGTTTATTCTAGACTCTCTTTTTTAATTCAGGCAGCCAATACGGTTTCAAGTGAGCCCCTCTCGCGGGCGTATAACCGGGCGATGGTTGGGATCTCCAAGAAAAGTGTGCTCAAACTTTCTCCTTCTATTAAGCGAAGCCTATGTAAGAAATGTAACAGATCACTGATTCCCGGGTCGCGGGAAATAGAAAACCTGAGCAAGGACCAGCGCAAAGAGTGTGATCTTTTGGTGATAAAGTGCTGCTGTGGTCAAGTAAAGCGGTTCCCCATCGGACGGAATCGAGACTTCGAGTTGTTCAGTGAAACAGAAGATATTGCGAAGATTATATAAAAACTATTTTGGGCCAATCATGTTTTCTGGTCTGACCCACTGATCGAACTCTTGATCGGTCAAAAGACGCATTTCCAGAGCTGATTCCTTGAGCGTGATTCCCTTCTTATGGGCATTCTTGGCAACCTTGCTGGCATTGTCGTAACCGATCTTGGGGTTCAAAGCGGTAACCAGCATGAGTGACTCGTTCAGCAAAGAGTTGATCCTCTTTTCATTGGCCTTGATACCTTCGACACAATGGATCCTAAAGGACTTGCAGGCATCAGAAAGTAGTCTGATAGATGAGAGAAGATTTTTTGCCATCACTGGCTTGAACACGTTGAGCTCAAACTGGCCGGAGGCTCCGCTCATGGTGATTGTGGTGTGATTTCCAAACACCTGAGCGCAAACCATAGTCATTGCTTCACACTGGGTGGGATTCACCTTACCTGGCATGATCGATGAGCCTGGCTCGTTCTCTGGCAACGAAAGTTCTCCATAGCCACAGCGAGGGCCTGACCCGAGATATCTAATGTCATTGGCAATTTTGAATAAAGACGTAGCCAGAGTATTCAGTGCGCCAGAGCATTCTACAAATGCGTCATGCGCAGCCAGGGCTTCAAACTTGTTGGGATTGGTAGAAAACTGCAACTTTGTCAAGTCTGAAATCTCCTTGGCAATGGCTACATCAAAACCTTTTCTAGTGTTAAGTCCTGTTCCGACAGCCGTTCCACCTTGAGCCAACAGGCTCATGTTATCGAAAGTCCCTTCTACTCTTCCTACGCCTCTAGCTAGTTGAGTCACGTAACCGGAAAATTCCTGACCCAACGTGAGTGGTGTGGCATCCTGTAGATGTGTTCTACCAATCTTGATGATGCGAGAAAACTCTTTAGATTTTGCCTCCAGAGCGTTTTGCAAATCACGCACATTGGGAATTAGCTTTTCGACAATTTCACTAACTGCTGCAATGTGCATTACGGTGGGGAAGGTATCGTTTGATGACTGAGACATGTTCACGTGATCGTTCGGATGAACAGGCGATTTGGACCCCATCACACCTCCCAGAAGCTCAATGGCCCTATTGGAGATGACCTCATTGGCGTTCATGTTTGACTGCGTTCCGGACCCCGTTTGGAAAACTACCAACGGAAAGTGGTCATACATCTTGCCGTCGATGACTTCTTGCGCTGCTGTCTTGATGGCATTCCCGATCGAAGGGTCTAGACCGTATGTCATATTGACGATGGCAGCAGCTTTCTTCAAGACTCCAAATGCCCTGATCAGCGGCTCCGGTAGACGTTCTGATGGTCCGCCAATGTCAAAGTTTTGCAAGGAACGCTGGGTTTGAGCACCCCAGTATTTTTCTGCAGGCACTGAAATGTCTCCAAAGGCATCAGATTCAGTACGAGACTTTGGTTAGAGGAGAGATGTAGGATACGAACCATCTTGGAAGCTGTGGTTTGCACTCAAAATACTGCACTCAAGATGATTGGTGGAAGCGTATCAACAGGTGCAGTAATAAGCCTGGTGCCTCTCTCCAAGACCTGATGCCGATGTTCTGATGGTTGTGTAGAAGGTTTTTTAAATGAGCCAATAGGTGAACCGATGATTTCCAGAGTTTTCACCAAACCTTCTTGCAATCTTTGGCGAATTTAATTACGGACGATAAGACACTGGGTTTGCCCAACAATACAATACAGATCACTAGGGATGAGCTGGACATTCCGTCTGAAGTATCGAGTGTTTGAATCTCTGCTCACATGGTATAAATATTGACTTCGAACCAATATGGACCCTTGTCACCTCATCATTTTTTACATAGACTGGTGAGAAAGAGAACTTCGATCTCCTGAAGCTTCAGATCTTCTCCTCTAGTAAGTGCTCCTCTCTCTTCAACATTCTGAAAGTCTATTTGAACTTTTTTCCCGCATCAGAGTTCTGGCTTTTAGGCCGGTCTCATTATTTAAGCCTCTTTTACAATCCATCAAACCTTTTTTCTGCCACAAGTCAATGAAGCTGACTCGATTGGACTACAAACTACTCATTCAAAGCGTACATTCTGAATGTAAATAAATAAAACTCCTCGTTTGGTTTCTACACCCTCACAAAAACGACCTCAAATCCCCATTCTGTGTCTCTCGCTGTCTCTGTACCATTCTCTTGACAGGGTACGCCTTTGCGCCTCTCCAATGAAACTTGAAGCCGATTTCGTGAGCCAAGAGTTCTCCAAACCCGAGCATCATGCCGTTGATGAAGGGCAAAACGAGATTTATTGCCGACGAGGTAAAGAACTCCCAGAGAGAAGTGGAACTCTCGACGGTGACCTGCTGCTCGGAAATAGGCTCTCCGTCCACAACATCTTCTGCATCCCCTTGAATATCCTGTACCTCGCCCAGTTCCTCGGGCAATGCCGGCTGATGCTGCTGTTGGGCAGCATCTTCAATATCCTGAGTCAAATTGACAGCGTCGCTTAATCCCGACATTGATTCAACCCTTTTCTGCAGTTTAGGAGAGTTTTATATTGCACGCAGAAAAATGGCGGATGAAGCAGAACTAGTTGCACGATCACTGGTAGCGATAGTTGACATAGGATCCAACGGAGTGAGATTCTCTATCTCTTCTACCGCTGCGCATCATGCCAGGGTTTTGCCGTGCGTTTTCAAAGACCGCGTGGGAGTTTCGCTGTTCGATGCTCAGTTGTCAGACACAGCCAACGTCAACTGCAAGTCACCGATTCCCAGCGAGACGATTGACGAGATCTGCCACGCGATGCAAAGGTTCAAACTGATATGCGATGACTTTGGTGTCCCAGAAACCGGAGTTAAGGTTGTGGCTACCGAGGCTACGCGAGAAGCTGCCAATTCACAAGAGTTCCAGAAGGCCATCTTCCAAGCTACGGGGTGGAAGGTTGAGCTTCTGGAAAAGGAAGAGGAGGGAAAATGCGGAGCATTTGGGGTAGCTTCCAGTTTTCAAAAGATATCTGGTTTGTTTATGGATCTGGGAGGTGGATCTACCCAAATCGCATGGATTTCCAACGTTGGAACTGGCGGGAAACTTCTCATCTCCGAACTACCCGTTTCTTTGCCCTATGGAGCAGCTGCTTTAACTCATAGACTGAAATTCGAGGATCGCAGAGACATCTACTCGGAAATTCAACAATCCTACAGCCAAGCGTTGGAAAAAATCGCCATTCCACCAGAAATGATGCAAGCTGCAGACGATCAAGGTGGGTTTGATGTTTACACCTGTGGCGGTGGATTCCGTGGGTTGGGTCATCTGCTTTTATCCCAAGACCCAGACTATCCGATTCAGACCATAATCAACGGGTACTCTGCGCCTATAGAAAAAGTTCAGTCTATGTGTGATTTTTTGCTTCTCCGTCGTGCTGTTCCCAACTCGGCTACAAAGATCTTCAAGGTTTCCGAAAGGAGAAAGCAACAACTTCCCGCTGTTGGCCTTTTGCTTTCCGCAGCACTCCAGTCACTGCCTAAAATCCGCACCGTTCATTTCAGTGAGGGCGGGGTACGGGAGGGAGTCCTGTACTCCATGATTCCCGACTGTATCAGGGCTGAAGATCCTTTGATTACAGCAACTCAGCCTTATGCTCCTTTGCTTGTTGACAGATACCTTGCCATCTTGCGTAACGCACTGCCTCAATCACTTGTTCCAGAGGAGGTGTTCGAGTCCATAGCTCCCGCCTTGTGTAACGTTGCATTTGTCCATTGTTCGTACCCGAAGGAACTCCAGCCCACAGCTTCGCTGCACCTTGCGACCACCGGCATAATTGCTGGATGCAACGGGCTGTCGCACAAGGCGAGAGCTTTAATAGGAATAGCATGTTGCGAAAGATGGGGCGCAGAAATCCCAGAGTCTCAAGAAAAGTTCTATTCAAGGCTAGAGATTGCCATCAAACAAGCCGACACTTTGCAAGGTGAGAGCCTTATTTACTGGTCAAAATACTGCGGCACCATCATGCATGTAATTTGCGGTGTGCACCCGGGAGGGAATATTCGTCCAGGAGCTATCAATTTCAGTGTGACAGGAGAAAAAGTGGCTGTATTGATTTCTCCGGACGACGTGAAGACCAGCTCTAGTGTCAAGAGTAGGATAGGGAAACTGCAGAAGAAGATTAAGAAACTGAACAAGAGATCTGAGGGTGACTGCAAGGCAAAGATTGTGGTTAAGTATACAAATGAATGAATAGAGATGTTTATGGTTAACAAAATGGGAGTGTGCCATAATGCAGCTTGAGAAGTTGAAGCTGTGTTTTTTTTTTTGACTGCTATTTCAAGCCGTGTCAAACGATTTTGTCCTGATGTCAGTGGTCTGAGAACGAATGTTCCTTGTGGCATACATTTTGACTTCTTTCAAATTAGAAAGAGAAATTTACTGGCCTGGTGCCTCAACCACCAGGACTGATTTCTGGGGATATTGAAGTTTTCAGAGAAAAGTTCTGCTGAACCATACTGCCGGGAAGATGCCCGTATGATCTGTATAAATCCACGACGTAATCTTCGAAACACCACGCTCGTCAGCCCGAATCAGCTTAATTATATGGCATCTTAATTGAATGGCCGCATTACGTTATGGGAGTGAGTACCTGACAGGGTTCTGAGAACAGCAGAAACAATGAAGTAAGCTATAGCGAAAAAAAAGCCTCCTGATCACACCTGGGACTTCAAACGAAGGCAGCAAGCCTGAAACCAACTTCTTACATTTCAAAGACATGTAATTGTTGAATTTTTAGTTAAACCATTCGAGGTAGAACTTCAGTGGGAAAAACAAGACAAGATGGCTCAGAGAATATATATATATATATATATCCTAAACTTCACGGCTCGAAAAGTTATATGTCTACGGATAAAGGAAATCAGCCAGTGCGACAGCCGAGTCAGCCTCCTGCTAATGCTGGGCGGCCACAGGGAACGCCGATTTCCGGAGGAAGTCAGCAGTTTTCACAGGCGGATTTGAATAGAATAGTTCTGGAGTACCTGAACAAAAAGGGTTACCACAAGACTGAAACCATGCTACGGGTGGAATCTGCTCAAACGGCATCGAGTCAAGTCCCTACACCGAATCCGCAACATTCTGGGTATCCAAAGCCTACGACGGGAGGATCTCAGATTACAACAATGACTGAGGATGATCCTGAAAGTTATGCGCGTGCTTACGCGATGCTTCGGTCATGGGTTCAAAATTCTCTTGACACGTATCGGCCAGAACTGGAGCGTATTCTGTTTCCTGCTTTTATTCACTGTTACCTAGACCTGATAGCAAAAGACTACGTCACCGCAGCTAGGGGGTTTTACGATAAGTACTACCAGGACCACATCTTACTGCACAATTACGAGATTTCAAGATTGAGTGGTGTGTCTTTGAAGTCGCACTTGGAGGAAAACGAGATTGCCAAGATCTTCATTACACACAAGTATAAAATCAACATGACAAAGACCTCTTTCAACTTGCTCTTGTACTTTTTGCACGAGAACGAGGCAGTTGGGGGCACCACCATCTTACGGTTGATAAATAAATATATGGACCCTGTTATCAACAACGACCCGTCGTTGGCGATTGGTTCTATGGTGAGCCAGACTGAACTGGACCCGTCTGAAGGGATTCCTGAACTACACACTCTGGCTTCCAGAGAAGACGGGTACCGATTCCGCGGAGACTCCAAAGAGGATGTGGTGGAGACCTTCAATTCAAAACCTGTCAAACTCGGGAAAATGCCCATGGACCCTGACTTTGTCAAGGAGGTGGAACTGGAACTCAAGACAAGAGACAATCTAGACTTGGAGCAAGGGCGAGATTATAAAAAGAGTCTGAGCGATGAGTTTTCTGAGAATTTCAAAACTGATCCCAACGATGAGGATGCCCCCACAAAGGATCTTTTCCCGCTTCCTCCCACTTCAACGGTGGATCTAAAGCGTGAAATAGCAATGGTTAACGACTCGCGAGCGCGGATACGCTTGGATGCATCACAGGCAGCTTTCCCCAGTGTGTGCATGTACACTTTCCACAATGCGGGAGACGACATGTGCAGCCTTGTATTTAACGACGAGTGCACCACTATTGCAGGAGGGTTCCAGGACTCTGTCATCAAGTTATGGTCCATCGATGGGTCTCCCCTCAAGTCTGTGTTGAAAAGCGATAACTACAACAAGTATATAGACGAGATGAAGGCTAATCTGGGAGATACGAAGAATGGAGCGCTTGCCGCTTTCAAGCCCAGACGACTGGTTGGTCATTCCGGTGCAGTGTATGGTTTAGCATTCTCTCCAGACGGCAAGTATCTCCTGTCTGCTTCTGAGGACAAGACGGTGAGACTGTGGTCGACCGATACTTACACGTGTTTGGTTGTCTACAAGGGCCACACTTCTCCAATATGGGACGTCAAGTTTTCTCCCTTTGGCCATTATTTTGCCACGGCGTCTCATGATCAAACAGCACGGCTTTGGTCGTGTGACCACATCTATCCGCTGAGGATTTTTGCCGGCCACTTGAACGATGTCGAGTGCGTGGAGTTCCATCCCAATTCAACCTACGTGTTCACGGGGAGTGCAGACAAAACGGTGAGAATGTGGGACATTGTCAAGGGCGAGTCTGTGAGGGTTTTCATCGGACACACAAATGCCATCAACTGTCTGGCAGTGTCGCCGGACGGGAGGTGGCTAGCTTCTGCAGGGGAAGATTCCTTCATCATCTTGTGGGATATCCTGTCTGGAAGGAAACTAAAAGTGATGAGGGGACACGGCAAGTGTTCGATCTATGCGCTCTCCTTCTCGCAGGAGGGAACAGTGCTTGTAAGTTCCGGGTCCGATAACTCCATCAGATGCTGGGACGTGAAAAAGGGCACCAACGATACCAGCCTACAGCCTGAGCCGGTGGTGGAGGACGAGGAAAGATCTGCGTCTACAAACAGCAACGGCAAGTCGCACAATAACAAAAAGAGTGAAGAATGGAAGAAGAAGAGAGAGCTTGGATGCACTTCTGACCATATGGCTGTGTTCTTCACAAAGAGAACCCCAGTGTACAACGTACAGTTCACCAGACGAAACCTGTGTTTGGCGGGCGGGGTCTTCAGCGGCTAAGCTGTCTTCACAACGGGCTTGGCTGGATCCCAGGGACCTTGTAACTCATCCTTGTATTTTTGTAGTGCAATAAAATAAACTGGCCCCAACAGTGCAATCAGTATGTGAAGTGCGATGAACAGCAATAGCGGCCTGACCCCCCACAGGTGATACAGAATGACGTAGACGGATCCCAGTACACCGGCCATCTGTAGCCAGTGAAACTTCCACAACGCGTCTCGTCGACAGGCGTTGTTGAAGATGGGGAACAGACCGTTCACTTGCAGGGAGAACAGGATGAAGCAAAAGGCAGAAAGGTTTGAAGCTAGGCGCGACGCCAAAACAATCGCATTCGATAGCGAGATGGTTTTTGAGAGACTGGAGTTCACGTTCAAAGAGTAGTCGTTGAAAACTACATGCAGTATGCACAGCCAGACAGACAATGCCCAGATCGAGTCTTCGCTGGTTGAGTTTGTCAGCGACTTGAGCACCGGTGACAGTGAGAGTAAAATCAGGATTATAAAGATGCTTGATTTTAGCACTGTGAGTGTTTGATGACCTGCAGGCTGCACGAATGCGAAATAAATAACGAAACCGATAACAGTCAGAGCTGACGATATAGCGGTTGGCACGATGGGATTAACCCCCTTGCTGTGGATGCATACAAACGTGAGCAGCACGAGGGAAATTGTGGAGATGTGAAGGACAACGAGGGAGAAGTCTCGCACAAGGTTTTTGTAGCTATAAGTCGCCACAGTTGTGTTTCTCTTCAGTTGGGATAAAAAGGTTTTGTCTGTGTAATTGTCGAGATAGTCCTGTTTCAGCCACAGTAGTTTTTTCCAATCCTGCGGCATTGCATATATTTTTTTCTTGCATGCAGAAAGAATTGCATGCAATATGGATGACACGGACTTAGTGCGAAGAGTGAAAGATGATACAGGTTCCGTCAAACAGAGAAGCCGTAATTCGAGTTTACTGGGAGCCAGTCTCTCAAACACCAGCGGGGAGAGCGTGCTTCTGAAAAGAGACTTATCTAACGATCGTGGCGCACGGAGTCCTCTGGAGATAGGACCAGGCGCAAACAAGAGTCCGTGGCAGAATCTGACCCATACCCAAAGCGAGTGGAGTGACTTTCCGCAAAATGACGAAAGAGAGGATAACGAGGTTGCTATACACAAGCCGATAGATAAAATTCCGAGCATTCGGCCGAGCGTCGATAACCAGGATAAGCTGTGGACGCAGATCGACGTACTTGATGACGTCAGGCAGATGGTTAAGGATATAAGTCAGCGCGGTTCGTTTTTTGACTTTGATCACGCCAACTGCATCGAGAATCTAAAAGCCTCCCAGCTCAAGCTGCTGAAACAGATGAGAACTCTCGAGAAAACAATGGACGACGAAGACTATCAGGGAATCTGGCACCACGAAGCGGGTGGTGACAAGGATGAGAAAAGTGAGGTTGATCTTTTGAACAGTGATCATTTCCAGCAAGTTGGTGATTGCATCAAAGCTCTGAAAGATGATCTCGAGGAGGTGAAGAATAATGTGAGACGAGCAGACAGAACGGGGAAGGATATTTGGAAAAACAGGGTAGGGGATGCGTTTGCGATGGACTGAACCGTTGAGGGTGAGTATGCCTCAAGGTGGCAAGATCGAGTCAGCAAAGAGCTTGTTAGGGAATGTGTGAAATATTCAAATGGCGTGGGATGTGAATGATTGATCTACGCAGCTTCGAGAGGAGGCCGCAAGTGACGAAAAACCAAGGGCATTGTTCAAGCTGGGTTTTCCAGACTTGAATCGCCAATAGAAGAATGTCAATGTGAGGAATGCTGTCTTCGACCATCCAGATGATTGAGAGCTATTTTCTCGGTGATAGCTCTTCTGGGTGTGATATGATTAGGTCTCGTGAGCGACTCATTTGAAAGAAAACTGCTGAATGATTTACTTTCGGTCTCTCGAGTTTTGAAACACACTTGATATATGATTTCATGACTTATGTCACTGATTGAGAAGGTGACGGGGAAACTTGCCTTTCTGTAGGCGGTCAACCCTGTCGTTTTTTTGACGGCGCGTGCATCGGTCAAGTGAAGTGCAGTATCAATGGACTTTTGACTGAACCACTCGTGTCTTGCCAATACAGAGCATGTAGAAAATGACATGGATCACAGATGTGCTTGAGGAGAGATATACTCCGCCTCTATTCAGCGATATTTACAGAAGATGACACCTCGATGGTCTAGAAGCGGAGGCCGCCTGGAAACTCTCCAGTTGCGTCAAGAAGCCTATTGAAAACACGAGAATAATGTTCCTCTAAGGTGCCTTTCTTCTGAGTTGCATGTGTGCATCCCTCAGTGGGTGAACATCATCAGTAACAGGCAACAAACAACTTGTAGCGACATCAATGAGTAACCAGTCAAAGCTTTTTACATAGACTTTCACTTTTCTCCGTTTATCAGAGGAGGACAAGGGAGCCACTTCATCAAACAACTATGCTAAATACTATCTGATCGGCCACGTAGGAGCTCAAAGCGTCCCCTGTACACTCTACATTTTTCAAGTGATATCGTGTGATTGGCAGTTGCGGATAGTGGTGTTACCGTATACTATTACAAATCAGATTGCCACAATCATACGTTGTGAGCAAATTTCAAGGAGAAAAATCAGAATTTTTAAGTGGCTCCACCAACCACTCTTGGCTTGAAAAAAGCAAATCCGTGCACCACCCTTCGGAGATGCATGGTGCGACTCATGTGATGCACCATACATACATATAATTGCGAATCGCGCATAATTGTGTAAACCGAAAATATGTCTTCATTCAAGCTAGCTAGCGAACTGCCATCCTGGACCAAGCTTCAGGAAATTTACAACAAGGGCGGAAAGGACTTTTCTGCCAAAGAAGCCTTTGCCAAGGATCCTTCGAGATTCGACAAGTTTTCCAAAACCTTCACCAACTACGACGGATCCAAAATCCTGTTTGACTTCTCCAAGAACTTGATTGATGAGGAGATCCTTTCCAGTCTGGTATCATTGGCCAAGGAAGCCGGTGTTGAAAAGCTTAGAGACGAGATGTTTGCCGGTGACAAGATCAACAGTACCGAAGACCGTGCTGTTTTGCACGTTGCTCTTCGTAACCGTGCTAACAAGCCAATTGATGTTGATGGTGTCAATGTCGCTCCTGGTGTGGACAGCGTTCTGCAGCACATGCGCGAGTTCTCCGACGCTATTCGTTCTGGAGAATGGAAAGGTTACACCGGTAAAGCCATCACTGATGTTGTCAACATTGGTATTGGGGGATCTGACTTGGGCCCCGTCATGGTTACTGAGACTCTGAAGCCTTACGCTCAAAAGGGCTTGAATGTGCACTTTGTTTCCAACATTGACGGAACCCACATTGCTGAAGCTTTGAAATCCGTTAATGCCGAGACTACGCTGTTCCTCGTTGCCTCAAAGACTTTCACCACTGCTGAAACTTGCACCAACGCCAACACCGCCAAGAACTGGTTCTTGAGCCACGCCAAAGACCCAAAGCACATTGCCAAGCACTTTGCTGCCTTGTCCACCAACGCTGAGGAAGTTTCCAAGTTTGGAATCGACACAAAGAACATGTTTGGGTTCGAGTCCTGGGTCGGAGGTAGATACTCTGTGTGGTCCGCTATCGGTCTCTCCGTTGCCATCTACATCGGGTTCGACAACTTTGACGCTTTCCTGAAGGGTGCTGAGGCTGTTGACAACCATTTCAGAGAAACTCCCCTCGAGGAAAACATTCCAGTTTTGGGAGGTTTGCTCACCATCTGGTACAACAACTTTTTCGGGGCTCAAACCCATCTGGTTGCTCCTTTCGATCAGTACATGCACCGTTTCCCTGCTTACTTGCAACAGCTCTCTATGGAGTCCAACGGTAAGAGTGTTACAAGAGCCAACGTGTTCACCAACTACCAAACCGGAACTATTTTGTTCGGTGAGCCAGCCACCAACTCGCAGCACTCCTTCTTCCAGTTGGTGCACCAAGGCACCAAGCTCATCCCAGCAGACTTCATCCTGGCTGCCCAATCCCACAACCCAATCGAGGGAAACTTGCACCAGCGGATGCTTGCTTCCAACTTTTTCGCTCAGGCCGAAGCTTTGATGTTGGGTAAGACTGAAGAGCAGGTGAAAGCCGAGGGTGCCACTGGCGGACTTGTGCCTCACAAGGAATTCAGCGGTAACAGACCAACAACCTCTATTCTTGCTCAGCAAATCACACCAGCTGCCCTGGGTGCTTTGATCGCCTACTACGAGCACGTCACCTTCACTGAAGGTGCCATCTGGAACATTAACTCGTTCGACCAGTGGGGAGTGGAGTTAGGTAAGGTTCTCGCCAAGGTTATCGGCAAGGAACTCGACAACTCCAACAAGGTGGACTCCCACGATGCCTCTACAAGCTCTTTGATCAACAAGTTTAAAGAGTGGTCTTAGGAACTTTGTACCCATTGGCTGTACGGAATTTACTATACGGGATTATTATACGTTTTTTTGATTTTTCATCTGTTTAAACCTTTTTTTTTGTTTTTTTTTTTGCACAGAGAATTAGACGCGTCGCGATGAGCGAAACTATATCAGCATCCAAGCAGGATGCCTACCTCGTCTGGAAGAAGAATGCGCCACACTTGTATGACTATCTGTCTACTTCATCATTGCGTTGGCCGTCTCTCACCGTGGAGTGGTTCCCCGATCTCGAGGTGGATGAAAAAGCCAAAGTCAGCTTTCAGAGACTGCTGACGGGGACTCATACATCAGGATCGATGCCAGAATACATTTCGCTGCAAAAGCTAATGCTCAAGGGTAAGAACTCGTACATCAATCCGGAAAAATTTGACATGGATAGAAACGAGTTTATCTCCAATTCCACAGAGTTCTCCAAAGACCTCAGCGAACAGCAAATGATCTCTCACGACGGCGAAGTGAACAGAGCGAGAATAATGCCTCAAAAACCTGATGTGATCTCCACGATAAACGGAAATGGCACCGTCAGCATATTTGACAGAACGAAGCATCCGTCGCAGCCAGCAGACGTCATACGGCCTGATGCCGTTTTGGACTTTCACAAACGTGACGGATTCGGCTTGTCATGGAACCTCTACACTGAGGGATCTCTTTTGACCGCTGCCTCAGACGGACTAGTAGGATTGTGGGACATAAGACACTTTGATAACAACAACAAAAACGGAGTGACTCCACTGCGCGTTCTTCCAGCACACGACAATGGGGTTAATGATGTCAAATTCTCTAATCTCCACGACCAGATATTTGGTACAGTTGGCGAAGATGCCAGTTTCAAGTTGTTCGATGCCAGAAGCAAAGATGAGGCTCCCGCAAAAACAACCGCATTGCAAAGAGCATCAAACGTGCTGAGTTTTCACTACAGCAATCCCTTCTGTATGGCCACAGGTGACACGGCTGGCTGTGTTAGTGTTTGGGATTTACGATCACTCCAAGTCCCCGTCCACTCATTCGGCAATGCTCACACTGACGAAGTAACGTGTCTAGAGTGGAGCCCTGAGCGTCCAGGTATTCTTGCATCTGGATCCGTTGACGGATCCGTAAAAATATGGGATATGGCCAAACTAGACCTTTTATTTCTACACGGAGGTCACATGCTTGGTGTGAATGACATATCTTGGAATCCCCACGATTCGTGGATGCTAGCTAGTGTGGCGGACGATAACTCTTTACATCTATGGAGCCCCGCCCAATCTATAGTGCGTTGACTACATCCATACACCTCGAGGATTTCCAGGCGTCTTCCGTATGCTACGATACGTGAAAAAACTAGGCCCCAGGTATAGAAGCGGACGTATTTTTATGGTAATCTGCCTTCTTCTTGGCGGTGTCGCTTTGACCGTTTCCAAATTTGGAACTGACCTGCCTGATTCCAAGGTGGGTGACATCATCGATCAGGCATGGACAGGATGGAGACCTAGCCACCAGTCCCCTCTTGCATCGTTTGTGAAGCCGATTTTTGAGTCTATCGAGTCTGCAAAGCCCAAGTTTGCCATTTCTATAAAAAGCGAGAGAAAGTTTGGATCTAGTGGAATCATACTCGCGGATACCAAGGCTTCGTATGACGGTGAGCCACTGACCGAAAGCTATTTGTCGCAAAGTCTTGTAGTTGAGAAAGAGTTGCTTGATGATCTCAAGCTTTCGCATGCTCATGTTGTGTCTCTCCTTCCAACCAAAATCCCTGAAACTTTCTATAAAGGTGATGGTATAATATATGTGGGTGGGGGTACCTATTCATGGCTCTCGCTTCTCTCCTTAAAATCTCTGAGAAAAACCGGATCCGTCCTGCCTGTTGAAGTGATTATACCAACTAGCGGTGATTACGAACAAAACTTTTGCGAGAAGATCTTGCCTCAGTACAATGCCAAGTGTGTGCTGCTTCCAGATGTTCTTGGTGCTGAAACGGTGAAATCTCTTCAGTTCAAAGGCTTTCAACTCAAGTCTTTGGCCTTGTTGGCCAGCAGTTTCCAGAATGTCCTGCTTCTCGATAGCGATAACATCCCCATCAATAATCCTGACTATGTTTTCGAAAGCAAAGTGTTTAAAGATTATGGAATGATTGTATGGCCAGATTACTGGGCGAGGGTGACTCATCCAGGCTACTACCAAGTAGCTGGTCTGCCTCTGGCCAACGACCGCGTCAGATTAGGCCCAGATCATATTTCCACCACTTCTCGACTACCTCAGGTCGATCTGGACCATCTCCCCCTTCACGATCGTCAAGGGTCGCTGCCCGATCCAAGCTCCGAGTCTGGCCAGATGTTTCTGAATAAAGTCACACATCATCAGGTCATGTGGCTCTCTCTGTACTACAACTCGTACGGACCTGACTCATACTACCCTCTCTTTTCACAGTCATCTTTTGGCGAAGGTGACAAGGA
Organism: Citeromyces nyonsensis; assembly: GCA_030580415.1. Lineage (NCBI taxonomy): Eukaryota > Fungi > Ascomycota > Pichiomycetes > Pichiales > Pichiaceae > Citeromyces > Citeromyces nyonsensis. The sequence goes on from JAKTTA010000299.1 coordinate 21,276, forward strand.
AACGTTTATCGCTGCTGCGCATTATTACAACATGACTTTCTATCAGGTCAATAAGAAACCAGAAGTGATTGGACACCACGGAGCAGATCAGTACTACGGTGTGGGCATGATTCAATATGATCCAATGCAAGATTTCAATAATCAGGGCTACTACATGGAGCAAGAATCGGTTGCCGCACCCTATGACCCGAAGAAGTTTGACACGACTTTCCTGGTCAAAAACTCTCGCTACATGTTTGTCCACGCAAATTATCCCAAACTTGACCCAACAGACTTATTGTTTTCGGGATATTTGAATGAGAGATTGGGTAAAAGAATACGAATGTATGGTGATCAAAACGCTCTTGATTTTGACTTTGAGTTGGTTCAATGGAAAAATATCAAAGAGCTCATCTGCGAAGAGGCAGTAGACATGAAGTTTATTTCAGAGCGCGGATCTGGAGACGCCGATAGCTTTAGGATCCAAATGTGTGAGAAGATTGATGATCAGTTGAAATGGCTTGAGGGCGAAGGATTACAGCAGCTTGAGGTGGCCAAGTCTCATGATGTGGTGAGCTAGATGTGAGTCAGGTTTCTCGAGACTTTTTATTGCCTCCTGAGTGAGGTGTACATGGCCTCGAACAAAGCCAATATGACAAAGGGAATCAAACGCCTGAAAAGTTTTGGCGCTTTACTAGTTGTATTATTTTGATATGCTTTAATGATTTGATTTTTACATTTTGAGAAATATAGATGACACTGCAAGAAGAAGAAAAAAAAAAAAAAGAGAAGTGCTTTCTTTATATAACACGTTGATCCTCGACTTCTTCTTTTGCTTTGAGTTGTTTAGTTGACTGAAAAAAAAAATTGATCATCTAATGAATTTGGCCGAATAAATATTTCGAGAACTACAAATTTCTCTCATAAAAGCATGGAAAATATCTACTCAAGACAGGTGTTTTAATGAGTCAGTTAGTATTGTAGTGTTTGTCCTCTCAAAAACCACCTTCAAACACCTTTTTTTTTTCTTCTCACATACAAGCTCCATTATAAAATGTACTTAGCTAACGACGAAGAGAATGCATTTACGCACGATGGGTTTTTTTTTTTTCACATACAAGCTCCATTATATAAACACATATATAACGTACTTCAATAGATCACATGGGCGACCAAAAATTGATGCTTTCACATCTGTAAACATATCTCCCGCAATAAAAAGCGCCATTTTGCGCAAAGTTTGCATCGTGGTTTGTTTAGTTCATCATCCGTTTAACATCCTTGCATCTTTTTCAAAATCATTTGTCTTCTAGTTCTGCTTCTCTCAAGAACCTTTTCAGACGCTTATCCGGGATGTAAGGCTCCCTGTGTGAAATCCACAGTGACCATTGCGCAACAGTGAGAGGCTGGGGAGCCTCTCTCCCGTATCGTCGTTTTGTTCTCGCAAATAAGGCATTTGAGAGAAGACGATTATATCTTATGAGTACTGACACTCTTTGGGCCGATCCATTTGTCATAAGCTTCTAGTTCATTATCCTTGCTGGTTCCTCCTTTGAAATGTGCGCCCAAAAGATTCTGGTGACTGCACAATCATTAATGATGTGTGGTAGTGACTCATCATCCTCTAAGCATAGTGCGCACGTTGGATTATTGGCGAACGGTTTGTCTTCAACGTGAGTACCTCTGATCAGGTTGGGATGGAACTTTCGATGATACATTCCCAGAAGGAAGAGGTGATATTCCTCAAGCATTCCAGGAAAGCGTTCGTGCATCTGTGAGAGTAGTTTCCAAGTCTGTCTCCATTTCGTCGTCTCAAACTGGTATTCAATAGCCCAGTGGGGAACAATCGGATGGTCTCCCGTGGTGCGGTAGAAGTGACTATGTCT
>JAKTTA010000300.1:2595-22287 GCA_030580415.1 Citeromyces nyonsensis
CCAGTATATCTAGAGAAATAAGCACCTATCCACCAAGTTATACCCTTGGTTGAATCCAGATATGAGCCATATTATTGCGACAAAGCCTAAGCTGAGGAGCTAAACAGTCTGAAAAAGATACCTTCATGCAAGGTGACGCTTTTTTGGTTGGTGCACGCCAAAGACAAATCTTCGTACTGTGGGTGTAAGATCAGCCCGATGTGACGTTTTTTTGATTTTTATCTCTTGACTCTTTGATTGATTTTTAAGTGGAATGACAGAAAATAAACTTCCAGAGCTATTTAAAAAAATCTAACGTAGTTTTCTTCATCCACAGTTGTGTACGAGAAACCGCATCTTTTCCTCTCTCCGCTCCAATGGTTGTGTACCTCCGGCGGTCTTGATCAGGGTTGTTTCAAAACTTATTGTGATGACACCAAAAATCTAATCATAAGTTTTATTAACTATTTCTCTCCTATTTATCAGACAAGTAAACAACACCTGGCAATTCCTTACCCTCGAGCAGCTCCAAAGAAGCTCCACCACCGGTGGAAACGTGGGACAGCTTGTCAGCGGCACCAAACTTCTTGGTGACGGTAGCGGTGTCACCACCACCGACAATGACGGTGTTACCGGCTTCGGCGGACTTTACGCAAGCGTCGAGCATAGCCTTTGTACCAGCGGCAAACTTGTCAAACTCAAACACACCGGGAGGTCCGTTCCAGACAATGGTCTTGGCTTCCAAGATTGTCTTTGTGAAAAGCTCTCTAGACTTGACACCAGCGTCCAGACCTTGCCAGTGAGGAGGGATACCCTCTTCTTGGGTGGCGACACCGGTAGTGGCGTCTTTGTCGAACTTGTCGGCGGTGACAAAGTCGACTGGAAGAACAATCTTGACACCGTTCTTCTCGGCCTTCTTCACCAGGTCTGGGACAGTCTTGGCTCCAGCCTCGTCAAACAGGGAGTCTCCGATCTCCATCTTGTTGATGATCTTGTTGAAAGTGAAAGCCATTCCACCTCCTACAATCAGCAGGTCAACCTTGTCGAGAAGGTTGTCGATGAGCTGGATCTTGTCAGAAACCTTGGCACCTCCCAAGATGGCGAGGAAAGGTCTGACTGGGTTTTCAAGAGCCTTGGCAAAGTACTCAAGCTCCTTGGCCATCAGGAAACCAGCAGCTCTTTGTGGGAGGTCGAAACCAACCATTGAAGAGTGGGCTCTGTGGGCAGTTCCGAAAGCATCATTTACATACACGTCAGCCAGTGAGGTGAGTTGTTGTCTGAATTTTTCAACGGCAGCCTTGTCGGCCTTGACCTTTTGGCCATCCTTCTTCTGGGAACCTTCCTCCTCGATGTGGTAACGCAGGTTCTCCAATAGGAACACCTCACCGTTGGTGCCGGCGTTAACGGCTTTGGTGACGGACTCTCCAACGCAGTCGTCCAAGAAGTTAACCTTCTTTCCGAGCAATTTTTCAAGCTCATCGGCAACTGGCTTCAGAGAGTACTTCTCAACACGCTCACCGTTAGGACGGCCCAAGTGGGAAGCCAAGATGACAGCCTTTGGCTTGTTTTCCAAGACGTACTTGATGGTTGGGAGAGCGGCAACAATACGTTGGTTGTTGGTGATCTTGGTTCCGTCAAGAGGAACGTTAAAGTCCACACGGATAAAGACGCGCTTGTCAGCAACGTTTAGGTCTTTGACTGAAAGTTTGTTTGAAAGAGACATGGTGCGGAATTGGTGGGCAGAAGCAACTATTTATGTACTGTGGACAACTGGTGATGCAATCAGGTGATAGTTGGGTGGTGCACGTCGCTTGAAGGTGAGTCCCATAGAGAAGGAAACAAGGTGGGCAGAAGGGTTTTAAAGTTTAGTGACAATGGCTGATATGGGTTTAGGTGATGGGTAGGACTGTTCCTCGTGGTGGAAAGGATGGGAAATTCTTCTGCTGACCATGCACGTTGACGCACATGCAGACATTTCCACCTTGAGGGTTTTTCCTAAATGCGTGATATGTACATAAACTAACAATAGCATCATGCATACATGCATATTTGGCTCCGTGCACGACTTTTCGTAGAGGAAATGAGTTGATGATTTCCGTTACTTGTGTGTTTGTGTGAAGGGTGGTTGTTGCAGCATTCTGTATTATTTCAGGCTTTTTGATGAGAATGCTTGCAGAATCAGTTGTGGGCCTATTCAAATTTAATGTACAAACTGATACGATTGTGAAGCTTGCCCCTGCTGATCGCCCAAGTTTTCTTGTTTGATCATTCTTTGTTTTATGGCGGTAGCCTTTCTCGTTCTATATCGTTTGCATTGTTCGATCATTTCTCAGCAGTATTCACCTTTGCTGTCTTTTCAAGCTGCACTTTGTGGGTTTTGATTCTTCGGGAATGGCTTGAATCAAAGTAGTAGCATGCTCATGGAGCCCGATTAACTTTATCATTACCCCTGTCAGAACGAATGATACCTTTGTCTTGCGTCTCTGTGGCATAACTGGTTTACCCTTAGAAAATCTGTTCCTGTTGGAATCAACTGATCTTCATTTCCTGAAGTCTAATGTTTTGAGTCCCTGCCACAGAAGTTGACGAGGCATGAAGCTCTGCTGCTGGCACACAGTACTCTCTCACAGCTTTTGTGTTGGCTCACCTGCTTTTAATAATGCAGAAGGGAAGAGTATCTGCGTTAGAAAATCTTGGGCCATCTATATATCACTCAACCCAAAGAAACCGAGTCAAATTTTGTACTTAGCCCAAAGAAACCGATTCAATTCCCGTAAGTCTTTACGTAGATTGAAAATGTTTCAGCTTGGGGATATAAGAAAGATATGACTACAAGATCTCGTATTTCACAGTGTAGCATAATTATCTCGATTGGGCGATCATTCATACGTTCACGATTTGCTGCGAGACTCGAATGACACAATCTGCAACGAAATTCCCATCTTATGACGGCAAACATCTTGGCTCAATTCAGGGAAGGAGCTACCGTTTAAAGCTTATTGGATTCAATAAAGTCAATGGGATAATCTAAACACCTAGGGTGCCACATTCTGTCAGTTTAATTGCCAGTGTATCCAACGCACTCAAAGTCAATGGAAAACTGATCTAGTTCTTCAGACTCGCTGACCATGTGGCTGTCCAACGAAATTAATAAAACAAGGCAGAAATTGTGTCGATAGACAGTTTGAGTTATTCAAGAAGGAAGCACAGTTCGAGTACGACTGGGAACTACTGAGCAGTCTTAAAATATACTGAGTTGTTGGGGTGCATTTATTCGAAAATTCCATGCAACAAGTTCCTTACATAAAAGCTCAACAAAGCATACCCAACTTCAAATAATACCATAAATAAACACTCATAAATAAATAACTACTTTGAAACATCATTTTTTTGATACCCCAAAGACCCAGAAATACGACATAACGGCAGCATGGCAAGATACTTGTCTGCCAACTCCTTACAGTCCTCATAGTGGTTGGGGCCGGAGGTCTTATAACAATACTCGAGGGCCTTTCTGGTGACCTTTAAAGAAGCAACTCGAATATACTGCTCCCTCACCATCGACTCTTGAGCTTGCCTTATTTGCTCTTTATCCTCATAGTCGATGTCGTCAAACGAAACAAGGGGAGAGCGTATGTGGGGCATGGTGTGTAAGGATGTCCGGAGTGGGGTCAAAATAATGTATGTGCTTTAGTTGTTTTAGGTGATAGGCTTGATAAATGTCTCAGTGTCTGAACATTAGAATTGTCTGGAGAATTTGCAAAAAGTGGCTTACTTTCCAGAGGTCAAAGAGCAGAATATCAATCTATTAATTGGGGTAAGAGAGATAAGTCAAAACAATGCTTTGTACGATATTATTGATAGTTTGCTGTCAATTTTATTTGGATGGAAGAATGTATCACTGAAATATAGGGTCTCCTCGACTATATTGTCAGCATCTAGACCATGGAGACACGGTATTGACCGTTTGAGATGCATAAATGTATGATATTACAATGAGGCAGGTATGAACCTTGCCTCTAGCTTGAAAGAGAAGAGAACCGCATGAATCGTTTCTCATGAGAAGAGTTGCCCTCCACCATATGGCACTATCCTCACACCTTCAGGGAGCTCCTCTGGTGTGACTTGCTCGAGATATCTGACATATACGAGTAGCAGGTGTTTAATAATGATTCAAAGGAATCCAGAGGAACAGGCCTGAGGCACAGGCTCGAGGCACAGGTTCTCATGCAAAGCTATCCCATCGTGCATGATGGTGCATATAGCTCACTATAGACCAAAGGACCCTTCAAGCCGTCATTCACAAAGTGGCTTAGTTTTCTGAACAGGTCGAAAGGCTGGCCTTTTTTTGAAACAATAAAAAGTCACCCTGAAAGTCTTTAAAGATGCTTAAAGTATAGCCAGGAAAACGATCAAGTAGCAAAACCAATCGGTGTTGACTTTTGTAAGTGAAAATCACCACCCACAAGAAATTGAGTCCCAGACCACTTATTCATTAATTCAGTCGCCCACCCCTCCTGGTCTTTTCCGCTACGCTTCGAAAACCATACATCCATACACCACCCACGATGGAAAATCGGGTGATCGCTCTAAATGGCTCATGGATAGGCTATGCCCATACTGTATGTGCTTTTTTAGCATTTGGAGCTGCCCTGCTCGTCGGATGCTACTTACACTACTATAAAATCGTGGAAAATGGCTTCTTTTCATACCCGGACGAGTGGTTCCCCAGTGTATCCGCCACGATAGGAGATCGGTATCCAGAGAGGTCAATTTTCCAGATTCTCATAGCCCTCACTGCAGGACCGCGATTTCTGCTTTTGGCTCTCTGCCATATTAAACTAGGCAGAGGGAAAATGGGTATCGTGGCTACAATTTCAGGAATTGCACGAACTTTTTCTTGTGGTGGCTGGGTCTATATAACCTCTACGGATGACCACGATGCTCATGATATTTTTATGATCACATATATTGTACTTACTTTGCCGTGGACGATTTGCATAACGAGACTTTCACCTAAAAGATCGTCAATAAGAAAAGCTCGTTTCTACATCGCATCCACTTTTTTCGGCTCGCTGGTCCCTCTGGTCTACTTGTTCATCCAACACAAAGTACACAGGGTGCCTGGAGCTTACTCTCGGTATGCCTACGTAGAGTGGTCCCTGGTGATGCTTGACATTGCATTTGATGCTTGCACTTGCTGGGATTTCAAGGATGTGGAAATTAGACTTAGATTGAATGACACGAAGGAGTCTGCTGCTGCTCGTGAAATTGAGGAAAAGGCTGAGAAAACCGCAGAAAGAAATGCAGAGAGAAAAGCTCGTGAATTCAAAAAGAGAAACCCGCATCTCGTTTTCTTTACCCACATTGTCAACTCGTTTGTTCTCTGGACCGTCTACAGCGCTCTCTATGTCTGTATATGGTACTTCCCCCTGTGGCACATGGGAATCTCGGGATACGAGGCTACGCTGGTGTTTGTTCTTTCGCCTGTTTTACTGGTTTTCAGACCACTGCGGAATGTTCTGTCTCGCAATCTCTGCATAGTTAAAGCCCTGACTGTCTTGTTGGGCATCGGTGCATACCTCATCCCAAGCCCTGAGGCCAGACTCATATCTGTGGCCGTAGCCACAGGTCTGGGATGGATGGGGTTTGCCATAGAGGCTTCTGCTTACAGGTCTACAGAGTATGCTTCTTGTTTTACTTTGGGACTTTTATTGACAGCAATTGCAAAGTATGCTTGCTGGGCGAATAACCCGGTTTGGCCAATTATGCACGCTGAAAACGGAGGATGGAACAAAACAGGGCTGGTGGTGGGACTCATAAGTGCCCTCATGACCCCAAGCGTGGTCCCTGTGTCCCGTGTGGTTCCTGTGTCCCAGGCCATGACCCCCTCCACACGGTCCTGGACTCTTGTACCGTCCCTCAGCCTGGGATCTCTGCTCTTCTCCCTCCACTCAATGCTCTCAGACTCGTCCACTATCATCACGTGGGTCTGGGAGGGATACCCTTCAAGCGGACCATTTCCTGTTCCGCACGGTGCCATAACTCTTGTGGTGATGGGGCTAGGAATCTACCTTGGGTCATTCTGCCAAGTCACTCAAAAGCACTTCATCATAGGCACCCTTGGTGCTGCCGTGATGTACAAATACTCTGGCTGGGTTGGTTACCTCGGCGGGATGGTTTACGCTCTCTACCTTTGTGCCTCTGTGCCTTCCGTTCTTGTTGAAGCCGGTCATTCCAGTCCCGGTATCTCCTTTGCGCTTGCCCTCTTTGTAACCACCATCTTTTCTCTCGCACACGTCTGGGTCGTTGCGTACGCATTTGTTCCTGGTGGAAATCTTGTACGCGAGAGAACAGATCTCGTTCTTGGAGCTTCTGTGTTCCTTGTGGGGTTGAGGAAAGCCATCACTCCATTAACAACTTCCACTAAGGTTATCGCTAAAACAGTAACTGTGTTCAGCGCGGTTTCGTGTATCATATCCTTGATGCGGTTCCCCTTTAGTAAACCCGTACCGCACAACCCGGAGTTTAAAGCCATAACGGCAGGCATATGGACCATCCATTTCGGCCTAGACAACGATATGTGGGCCTCCGAGGACCGCATGGCTGAGCTCATCAAAGACATGGAACTCGACGTTGTGGGTTTATTGGAATCAGATAACCAGCGTATCATCATGGGAAACAGGGATCTCACCCAAAAGATTGCAGAAACTCTGGGAATGTACGTCGACTATGGGCCTGGTCCCAATAAGCATACTTGGGGCGCAGCATTACTCAGCAAGTTCCCCATCTTGAATTCCACCCATCATCTTCTTCCTTCTCCAGTGGGGGAACTCGCCCCGGCTATCCATGCAACTTTAGACGTTCATGGAGAGATGGTGGATGTAGTGGTTTTCCACTCCGGCCAGGAAGAAGACGAGGAGGATCGCAGACTCCAGAGTCTTGCCCTCGCCGATATTATGGGGTCCAACGATAGACCCATGATATTGCTCAGTTACCTTGTGGTCAAGCCTTTTGAAGGCAACTACGATACTTATGTGAGCGAAAAATCCAAGATGCACGACATTGATTTTACAGACTGGGACAGATGGTGTGAGTATATTCTTTTCCGCAAACTGAAGCGCGTGGCGTATGCCCGTGTCAGTAGATCATCCATCACAGACACAGAACTGCAAGTGGGCAAGTTCACTTTAGCGGGAGATATCGACGACGAATCGCTTTATAGTAACTACAGAACAAAGGAGAGACGCATTCCTAGACGGTTGCAATTTCCAAGAAAGTTTAAGGGCGATGGAGTACGCGGACATCGGTATCATGTTTTCAATGAGCCAAGGTATTTCGAATAGAGTTGTGTTTCCATCTTTAGATGTTTGACCACCGTGACGTTGGGGGTTTTCTTCGGTCAATGAGAAATTCACCAGTAATCCAAAGAATTCTTACGGCTGCTAGAATTAAAGAAGTGGAGGCGACTGATTTTGTAAGAACTCAGCCTCTTTTCGTACAAAGTTGTCATTTTATCCTCCGTGTGTGTTTGGCTATGATATAAGTGCGTTTATGGCCTCTTAAGTAAGCTTCTTTTTGAGGCCTCTTTGGCCCTTCTGTGCCCTTTTTCTGTGTCATTATATGCCTTTTTCTGTGTCATTATATGCCCACTTTCTGTGCCTTCTGTGCCTTCTGTGCCTTCTGTGCCTTCTGTGCCTTCTTGTGCCTTCTTGTGCCTATCGTGCCCCTGTGCCTCCGCCTTTTTCGATGCCGTATCACAGGAAATTTCATCATACGCTGAGAAACAGCCATTGAACGGATACATTTGTACCAACTGAGTAATCTAGCTTGACTCATGGACAAGATTAATCTACAAATAGTTTTTTGAACATATTTTAGTATAAACATTATATACTCTACCTGTAAAGTAATAACATTCTATTTCTTCTCGGCCACGTGCGGGAAAGGAGGGAGAGGGAAGTTTGGCTTTGCCGCAAAAGCATTGGAGGGCGTATGTACGAATTGGGCAGGAACAAAGTGATTTTCGTCAGGTCTGTCCTCGTGGTATAGTAGAGGAGGCAATGGACTCGATGGAATCTTGCCCATACTATGAAGTTGATGATGCAGCGATATATTTTGTTGTTCTAATATGGAAACCCTTTGCTGTAAAGTATGGGACTGATACTCCAGGATTTCTATATGTTCTGCCGCTTTTTTCAGAATTGACGCTTTAGAAACCTGTCCATGCCTTACCGTTGGGACGGCGTTTCTCAATTGAGCGAATCCGTCCGTTATTCTTTCTCGGCGTCGCTGTTCTGACTGTATATGCAAATGTCGACGATGTGGCTTTTCGTCTTCTGGTATCGAATCCTGCGACAAGGATGATATTGGAGGGATGCTATTGGGGAAGAGTGATTGTTGATTGATTGGGGGGAGCTGAGGGATGTCTTCATTCGCCTCATTGCCATTTTCGGGTTTCATGGGCGGAAGCATTACTGTGCAAAAGACATTCTACGGATATGATCTGATTTCGTGCGCTTTTTAATAAGCGGGAGCATTTCCATATTGGGAGTTGCATTGCATGAGCCTATTGTGATAGATGCATGATTAGTGTGCAAATCCCCAAATTCACGTCATCATGTGATGCGGAGGGTGCACACATGATGGCATGGGTGAGGTAATGCCTTACGCCCACAAGTTTTGCATTATAGGTGAGACCTTTTGCATTATGAAGCTGAAAAGTGTGAATAAAAAAACTTGAGCATACTTGGAGGACAGCAGGTTTGCCAGGTCTTGTGTCGAATCAATCGCGCACTTCTACCCTCGGTATTGAGCTCTCCTATTCTGCGGAGACATTTCCTATGCTTCTTGACAACAACACCTACTATGACAAACAACCGATAATTGTCCGGGTACGCCAAGCGCTTGAGGTGTAGGCTACATCTATCGGGCATTCACCATAGTAGGGGTGATAGTCTGAAGAGATCGATAGTGACAGTGCATTGGAAAAAGAAAGCACGACAAACCTTCACCCTTTATATACCCCCCTGAAAAAAAATAAACAAAGTGAGGGGAAGAATCACATGCGTGAGGGGAAGCGAACATTTCCACAACTTATAAAGGCAAAATCACAGGAAAAAAAAAGGTTTCAGTCAATCCCGGATCACGGCTTGCCGAGTTATATACAATATTTGGTCATCCGCTAAAGGTCGTGTGTTCCCCAAGCATGACCACGATAGTGACGGTATGACGTCATTTCAAGGGGTTTATGGAGAAGTTAAGTCTTCATTTCAAGCCTTTCAAGCCGTTGTATACAGTGATGGGATGGTGGTGTTTAACTAAGTCTTTGAGCACTTTCCCATATCGGCTCCGAAATAATCCGCCGTACCTTATTGGTGCATATCCCGCTAGTCCTTGATTATGTAAGATGCATATCGCTGAGATGCCTATTGTATATAAATCGGAATTATTGCTCCGATCCTCCACCATGTCGTCGTTGCGTAACATTGCCCAAAGAACTGCTAGACAGCTACCTCAACGCTCCACCCTTTTGGGAGCACGTGCCTATTCCAAGGAGGCTGTAAGTGATGAACTTTATCATAAAGAAAGAAAAAAAGACTAACAAAAGACTCTGAAAGAACGTTTCGGCCAACTTTTGCCGGAAAAGCAGGAAGAGGTGAAAAAACTCAAATCCGAGTACGGGAAAACCGTGATTGGAGAAGTGCTGTTAGAACAAGCATACGGCGGTATGCGCGGTATTAAGGGTCTTGTATGGGAAGGCTCAGTTTTGGATCCTATTGAAGGGATCAGGTTCAGAGGTAGAACCATTCCTGACATTCAAAAGGAACTCCCAAAGGGCCCTGGTGGCTCTGAGCCTTTGCCTGAAGCTTTATTCTGGCTCCTTTTGACTGGAGAAGTACCAACTGCCGAACAAACCAAAGCTTTCTCTGCAGAATTGGCAGCCAGATCCGCTTTGCCCAAACACGTTGAGGAACTTATTGACAGATCCCCTGCAACGTTGCATCCTATGGCTCAGTTTTCCATTGCAGTAACTGCTTTGGAGTCTGAATCTCAATTCGCCCAAGCTTACGCCAAAGGTGTAAACAAAAAGGAGTACTGGGAGTACACTTACGAAGACAGTATTGAGCTTTTGGCCAAACTTCCAAACATTGCAGCCAGAATTTACAAAAATGTCTTCAAAGACGGCAAATTTTCCGCCGTGGACGGGTCTCTGGACTACAGTGCAAATTTCGCCAACCTTCTTGGATTCGGTTCTAACCCAGAATTCGTAGAGCTCATGAGACTCTACTTGAGTATCCACTCCGACCATGAGGGTGGTAACGTTTCTGCTCACACCACCCATTTGGTTGGATCCGCTTTGTCTTCTCCATTTTTGTCTCTAGCTGCCGGTTTGAACGGTTTGGCCGGTCCTCTTCACGGAAGAGCTAACCAGGAGGTTTTGGAATGGTTGAAAACCATGAAGGAGGAGATGAAGGGTGATATCTCTAAGGAAAGTATCGAAAAATACCTGTGGGAAACCCTCAAGGCTGGAAGAGTCGTTCCAGGTTACGGACACGCCGTTCTGAGAAAGACTGACCCAAGATACACTGCTCAGCGTGAGTTTGCCCTGAAACACATGCCTGACTACGACATGTTCAAGCTTGTTTCCAACATTTACGAGGTTGCTCCAAGAGTTCTTACTGAACACGGAAAGACCAAGAACCCATGGCCCAATGTGGACTCCCACTCTGGTGTTTTGCTGCAGTACTACGGTCTCACTGAACAGTCTTTCTACACCGTTCTGTTTGGTGTAGCCAGAGCATTCGGTGTCTTGCCGCAGCTCATTATCGACAGAGGACTCGGACTGCCCATTGAACGTCCAAAGTCCTTCTCCACTGCAAAGTACTCCGAGTTGGTGAAGAGTTTGAAGAAATAGATGTAGATGTATTTAATTTATGACTGACTCGCTTGTACATACTGTGGGTACCTTAATATAAAGTTTGAAATTTTTAGAGTGGCACTACTGGCGATGATGCCAGAGTAGAAGTGGAAATAAGATATAGATTTTCTCAATATTACTAGCACATCAATCATCTTCCAACGTATGCTAAGCCCATATCGATCGTCATGGTCAACAAAAAAGAACAGTCTCACCTCATTGGTTCGCACACGACCGTCTTTCAAAAGGGTAAGTGATAGATAACACTTCAAACCCGTCAGAATCCATTCAATCTTCACCGCTTTGCAATTTCAAATAGCCTTTCCTCGATATGTCAAACTTTGAAAGGAAAAAAACTCATTATTGTATCATCTTTTCACCCATCCGCTCATCCGAACATTTGGTCATCTTCACATGACGTTCCCCAGGTTATAAATGCGGCAGGATTTACCTTTTCCACAATGACAACTTTCCAGAACCAAAAGGAGCTAAAAAATCTCCCAATACCTGAACTATCCTCCACCTGCCGTTCATACTTAGAAGTGCTAAAACCGCTACAAACGGAACGGGAGCACTCGGAAACAATTCAGGCCGTTGATAAGTTTCTCCAAGGGGCTGGCCCCATTTTGGACCAACAGCTGCGAGAATATGCGAAAACACGTGACTCGTATATCGAACAGTTCTGGTTTGATTCCTATTTAAACTACGATTCCCCAGTTGTCCTCAATTTAAACCCTTTCATCCTCTTGGAAGACGACCCTACTCCCTTGCAGAGCACGCAGGTATCACGTGCTGCCAGCTTGACAACGTCAAGTTTGCGGTTCGTTAGAGCTTTGCGGAAAAACGAGCTCCCAGCGGATAAACTGAAAAACGGAACTCCGCTCGATATGGACCAGTATCCGAAACTTTTCGGATCTGCCAGGATCCCCAGTTTGACAGGGTGTATTTTGCAGACGGATCCTTCCAGCAGGCATGTGGTTGTGCTGTCAAAGTCGCAGTTCTACTGGTTTGACGTGCTGGACGGAAACGACAACCTCATGATGACGGAAAACGACATCAAACTCAACTACAAGGCAATAATCTACGACTCGGAACAGACGAGTGCAAGGGAAATTGCGAAATCCGGATTTGGCATCCTAACTACGGAGAACAGAAGGGTCTGGGCGCAACTGAGAAGTTCCATTCAAAAAGACGCTGTGAGTAGCGAACTTCTCAATATCATCGACAGTGCGCTGTTTGTAGTGTGTCTAGATCACGTGAGCATTGAGGATCTTAAAGATCTGGCGAAAAACTACCTCTGTGGCACTAACGAGCTGGACCACGGAGTTCAGGTTGGCACGTGCACAAACAGGTGGTACGACAAGCTGCAGATCATTGTTACGAAAAATGCCAAAGCGGGCATCAATTTCGAACATACAGGTGTAGATGGGCATACCGTACTAAGGTTTGCCTCGGATATATATACCGACTCTATTTTGCGATTTGCCAAATCTATAAACCACAATTCTCCCTCTTTGTGGAGCTCTGTGTCTCCTGTTCCTCCCGCAAAGGACGCTCGATGCAACCCGAGAAGGTTGGAGTGGATCCTGACCAACCAGCTTTCGCTGGCACTTCGTTTCGGCGAAACTCGGCTGTCGGATCTCATCCAGCAAAATGAATTTGAAGCTCTGGAGTACAAAAGTTACGGTATGGAGATGATCAAGAAAATGGGCATGTCTCCCGACGCTTTTGTGCAGATGAGCTTTCAGGCTGCCTACTATGCCCTCTACGGCAAAGTGGAGTGTACGTACGAGCCGGCAATGACAAAACACTTTCTTCACGGACGCACTGAAGCCATCAGAAGCGTTTCGCTCGAAAGCAACGACTTTGTGACTAGTTTGTTTGACATGAAAGTGTCGTCAGAGCAGAAACTGGCAAAGCTACGTAAGGCATGTCAGAAACACTCTTCCAGAACAAGAGACTGTTCCAAGGGCATGGGACAGGACCGTCACCTTTACGCTTTGTTTTGCATCTGGAAGCGGTACTTTAGCGAGTCTGACGAGATGGGGTCTAATGAAACAGACCTCAACGACAGCGACGACGAATCCAAAACCCTCAACTCGCACTCTCCAGCTTTCAAAGAGAGTATAAGTGAGATCCCATCCATCTTTGCAGACTCAGGCTGGGACAAGCTCAACAATAGCGTTCTCTCCACTTCCAACTGCGGTAATCCCTCTTTGAAAATGTTTGGATTCGGACCGGTTACTTCTTCCGGCTTCGGTATCGGCTATATCATCAAGGACAACTCTGTCTCGATATGCGCATCTTCCAAGCACCGCCAAACAAAGCGGTTTCTCGACACTCTGAAAGGGTGTCTGGACGAGCTGTTTGAGTTGTATCTGGCAGAGGAGCGTGAAAGCGAGAATTTGACCACCTACGTCTCGACCCCTCTGGCTGAGAGGGGCAGGGATGCTGTTCCGAGATCAAAAGCTCATCTTACAAACTTGCTGGGTGGGTACGACTACTTTGATATTGGTCCCAACGGTGACAACATAAAATCAAGGGGGACTTCCCCTACGCCTTCGTTTGCCAGAGCTGGAAGCATGCTCAAGTTTTCCACAAGGGAAATTGGGAAGAAGCTGAGACTGGCGGAGTATTGAAATCGGTATATTAATACTATTCATTGATTTTTGGTGGTCGGTTTTTATGTGGTTGATATAGATCTCTTTGACCTCATGAGTAACCTTTTCAAGGTTGTTGTAATTGAATTTCCTCTCACTGTACTCTGACAGTCTGTCGAAATCGAGTACCGAAATCAGATTAACATCATTGGATGGACAGTCATGAGCACATCTTTCCAATCGCAAGACTGGTAATTAAGTTTATGAGTCTTCTGAGCTAGCTAGTATAGATAGAATGGTTGGTGAATCTTCTTCAAGATGCAAGCAGGAGAGGTGGGTATTTTTTTTTTAATTTAGAAGCCATGGCAGCCGCTGGTAAAAAGGTTTCATGATTGAAATGTGGAACAATTGAGATTGTTTCTTAGGTTTGCATGTCATGGGGAGAGAGCGGAAAGAGGCTTCCTGGGACATTAAGACGAATACTCTTTGGGAACTTGACTGTAAGATTCACAGATAGCACGTGATATTGAAAGATGGCCATTCATCAAAGTCTGCATTCTGAAGGCGAGGCAGTCTTTCTTATCTGGAGGAGCTAAAGCTTTGAGGGACTTCTGGGATAAAGATTACTAAGCTTTTATTCTGCACATCCTCCCTGCCGCTCCTTGTGGGAGTACATATGCCAAATAAGGCTCTCATAGCATCAAGTAAAGATTCACATCTTCCGAAAACTGTAGACTATATAATGCATTATACGCTTCATTACTCTCGGCCGTTCAATATATGATATTCATTCCCCCTGAACTACCATACACACACTCTCATTGAGTTTCATTCGCCTCTCAAAACTCCTCACAAGCGAGAACCTTTTTTTTTTTTTTTTTTGCTTTTTAAAACAGAGACCCAACATAAAACTCACTCAGGAGCACCTCCCTGCACCATGCCTCCAAAGCCTACTCCTTACAAAGTGATCCGGCTCGGGTTCATCATTGTGATCTTCATCACGGGATGTCTTGCCATAACCTTTACGCAGCTATTCTTTTCAATCATTTTCCTCAGAAATGAGCGTCTGAAAAAGTATGGATTCAACTTTACTAAGAAAAACTTTCTCATCCTACTGACTTTTGTCACTGGATGGTGCGCTCCTACCAAAATCTACATGTCGCACGATGAGAGTATTCCGATAAACACTTTCCAGAAAACCAACAAACGAGACCATCGTTTGGTTCACACTTTCCTAGATACAAGGGCTATTATTATGGCTAATCATCAGATATACACAGACTGGGTCTTTCTGTGGTGGTGCGGGTACATTAACAACGTAGCAGATAACGTTTATATCATTTTGAAAAAGTCACTTAGAAAAATCCCCATTCTCGGTTACGGAATGGCCAACTATAATTTTATCTTTCTTTCGAGAAAGTGGGAAACAGACAAGCCGCAAATGAGCCAGCAGCTTCTTCAGCTTGAGCACTTTACCAAGACCGGTAACGAAAATAAGGATCTGGACTTGAAGAAGCACTGGCTCATCATTTTCCCCGAGGGAACGAATATGTCCGACAATAGAAAGGAAGCGTCTGATAAGTATATAGCGAAAATCGGTACCAAGCCGCTCAATCACGTCTTGTTGCCCCGTGTGAGAGGGTTGTACTTTTCGACCCTTCGCTTGAGCGATACTACGAAATATATGTACGACGTAACCATCGGCTATGCGGGACACAAGCCACAAGAATTTGCTCAAGATATCTTTACACTCCTGGGAACCTATCTCCACGGCAAGGGACCTGAGTCTGTCAGCTTGCATTTCCGAGCTTTCGAGATCGGTCAGATTCCCAACGTTGTGCTTGATACCTCCAAGACTCTAACAGAAGAGGAGGACGAGAGGAATATGGAGCAATTTCAATCATGGATCTACGACAGATGGTACGAGAAAGATGAGCTCATGGAAAAGTACTACCAAACGGGAAGTTTTGTCGATGAGCAGTCTCTTTACCAGACTCATCTACAGCTGAATACAAGGCTGGAGCTATTAAGGGTTTACATTGTGCCGATTTTGTTGTATGTGTTGATTCGTTTTTGTGTGAGGCTACTATGAGGGTTAGTTAGATTATGTATTCGCAATTAGAGTGTTTTATAAAGGAATATCGGAGCGAGAGAAAGTGTGAGACAAACTTTGGGAAGTGTCGTGATGAGTAGCTGGGAAGTTTGGTGAGAATGCTTCACTTGCCTCTTTTTTTTTAGTGGCACTGCCCAAACTCAACCCATGATGCAAGGTAGAAGCATAGTCCGAGTATGCGAGTGTATCTTTCATACTGTGTTTTATTTTTGACATGAGAAGGTAATCTCCCGGCGTTGTCGCAAGGTTTCGATAGTTCATGAGAAAGAGTGTTGTAGGGGATCAGCCTGAAAGTTATTTTTAATTGATATTTGCGACGAAGGTTTACCTGAGGAGTATACAGTAATAGTTAGTTTTTTTTAGTCCAGAAGGTGTTGGAATTTTCATTTGATTTGCTTGATTGTCCTGAAACTCCTTTCTGAGCCAGGGCCCTGACTGAAATCTCGCTTTCTAATAAAATCGCTCAGTGGAATGAAAAATCTTCTCTTCCGGTGCGCATTTGAGGATGTGGCCCATTTCAGTAGGTTAACAACATGAGGTAATGAGTGATTGGTGGTGAAATTCTATGGTGTGTTTTTTTCTTTTGGAGTAAAAGTGAGGGAATGGAGCTGTGGATGGCAGTAATGGCATAGAGGGTATAAAATTTGAAGGTGTAAATGTTATCAAGACTCTGAAGGGTACCAAGGTTCTGAAGGGTGTTAAGAATTGTTGACATGGTCGCCTAGGATCGGTTCGGGTCCGGTGGTGTCGTTGGAGTTGTTGATTTGGGAAGTCGTTTATTGTTTACTTAGTGAGATGGTTGAACTGTAAAAGTTCTGTGTCCATCTAGTCAGCCGGGACGCCTATATATACTCACCAATTTGCCAAGCTGCCAATTCTCCTCCATCATGCAATGTTAACGCACCGGGCATATGCGGAACCGTTGTCGTTGGTTCAGTGCCTGTCATCTGGGCGACGAGGTTACTTGATTTGACTCGGGTAGCATTACTGCATATGCAGCGTGCCTGTTTGAGAGTACCGGATTACGGTACTCAGCGTCAGACCTATTTCGGTCGACTAAATATTCACTACAGGAGATTCGAATTCATGGTTTGAATTCAGGCATCCCTATGGAGTGGCCATAGTTGGGGCATTTTCACTCCTCACTGCAATATTAAGCAGTGGAGCATAATGCATTGGGCTTATGCAGAAGGGAGACTTATGCTCATATCATCCCTTCCAGGAAGCTGACTATTTCCGCCGTTACTTTACCTCAGAAGGTGGTGTTCTCCCTTTGATCCTTCCATCCGACGTTTTGCGGAATATCTAACTGGGTTTATAGCATTTTGCTGTTTGTCGTTAGCAGTGTAATCGGTTACTTACTTCTGTACTGACAATAATTCAAATATCCAGACTGTCAGATGAGTTATGTCACGTTGAATATAAGCCAAGTGAATGAACCAAAATGAAGATGTATCGAGCTAGAACCGAGGCATGACAAGCAGTGCAAGGCTCAGAGTCCTCTTAAGTTTGAAAAGATAACTGCCTTCACCAACAATATCTTAACCACTATGCCTTAACATTGCTTGATTTATCTATTTACAACGTGCTCGATAGAAATTTAAGCAAACTCATCACAGTCAAACAAGATATTCTACCGCATAATTTGTGTAAATGAATACAATGACTGCAACTACAATCTCATTTCACCAGTAACAACTTTTTCCCACAAATCATCCGACAGTAACTCGTACTTTCCCTCTTTTCCACTCAAAATGTAGAACTCCTTACCGTTGCCTCTGGGGAACTGTGGGTTCTTAAATGCCCGCTTTGCAATCTTGTGATTATCGGTCAGATCGATAGCGGAAAAGTTTACAAATATAGGCTTAGCATAAGATGGCAAAGAAAGTGTGGTGAGCTCCTGCAAAACTTGATCCACATCACCCTTTGCCTCGATGTAAGCACATCCAGCCCTACCCTCGTAGCCTGGAACTTTCACTCCCACCACTACACATTGAACCACTTGCTGCAACTTTAGTATCTCGTTCTCAACTTCAGCAGTGCTCACGTTCTCCGACTTCCACCGGAAAGTGTCTCCCAGACGATCCAGAAAGTAGAGACATCCTTCTTTGTCACTCTTCATGAGATCACCAGACCTGTACCAAGCATCTCCCTTTCTGAAAACATTTCTGATCACTTTGGAATCAGTCTCATCTTTGTTATTCAGGTATCCCTGGAAGGATGTTTTCACGTTTTTCGGAAACAGGATCCTCATGAGCATTTCACCACTCTCCCCCGGTTTAGGTACCTCGCACTTTCCAGTTGTCGGGTTCCTGTATATAAGCGAATTATCTTCGGGATCCATCTTAACCAAGCAGTGGTGGTACTGTAGTATAAAGTTGACCAATTTCCCATAACTCTGACATGCTCCTACACCAAAGTCTCCCTGTTGAAAGTTTGTCGTGGCAAAGGGGGACTCAGTGGCTGCATAGAATTCACCAATACATTCGATGCCAAACCGGTCTTTGAACTTTTGCCATATATCGGGTCTCAGCCCGTTCCCATAAGCCACTTTCACCTCGTGCGAGTTTTCGTCGGGGTTGTACGGTGTCTGCAGAAGGTACCTACACACTTCTCCGACGTACTGAATGGTATTTGCATGAGAAAGCTTGATCTGGGTCCAGAAAGTGGAGGCTGAGAATTTGTGGGAAATAACTACGGTCCCGCCGCAGGTGAAAGCTGGAAGGATTCCCAAAATGGCAGCAGTGGAGTGGTACAGTGGCATGGCGGTGAAAACTACAGACTTGTCATTTATACGCATAGCGTGCGCAAATATGGAGGATGCCAGAAAACATTTCCGCCACGACATGATAGCCGATTTGGGAAGCCCCGTCGTTCCGCTGGTATATATCAAAGCTGCCACATCGTAGTCTTTATCTTCTGGGTTTCTATAGCTATCGGGCAAACGGAATGAGTAGGAATCTGGGTTTTTGAGTGTCTCCATCAGAGATTCCTCTTTGAGGAAATGTACTTTACAGTCTTCAACAGACGATTTGATCAAACCGAGACTTTCTCTCACTGGACCAGCACACTCCTCATCTACGAATAAGAATTTGGCATTGACAATCTTCAAACAATGAACGAGAGGAGTTTCGGAAACGTTATAGTTGAGAAATGCCGGCCGAGCTCCAATATTCCACAGAGCAAACCAGGCGATCAAGAAAAGCGGTTTGTTCGTACAGCTTAAAGCCACTCTATCGTCCGGCCGTACTCCGTGGTCGTTGTAGAGGATCTGGCTGAATTTCAAAATCATCTCGTACAACTCTTTATAAGTATAGATTTCGAGCTCAAAACCATCCTCCTTCCGTCTCGGATACTTGAGGGCAACTTTATCCGGATAAGCTTTGACGGTTTTCTCAAAACTGTACCAGTAGGATACTTTTCCGCGCATTATGTTGGCAACATGCTGCGCCACTCTAAACAGCACTGTGGGTATCAGATAGAGATCTTCGGATATTCTCGTTTTGGCGTCGATCGAATGAGCCAGAGAAAAAAGCGGGTCTAGGATCATGTTGAAGGGGAAATGATCTGATACTCACACCCGTACACCTTGAGGGATATTTGAGAAACCTTGAGTGCGAGATGTTAAATGTTGGTAGAGTTAAGTTGTGGTGAAACTTTTTTTTGTCCATCATTTAAACTGTTTGTATGTTTTTGACTTGGCTTTTCCTTTGTCATTCCAAGGAATTGCTTACCAAATGAATTGTTTGTGAGCTCAAAGGGATGGCATTGGCCGGTCAGAGCTCAAGTTCTGGAAAGACCTGAGGCTGGACCCTGTTCTCCACTCTTGCATATCGCACTCAAATCTCTTTCAAAGACCTCTTAATCCATATCCCTATTGATCTGAGAACTTGAGTTATTTCAAGTGGAAGAGGGCTTATCTCAGGTAACGAAGTAAAAAAAAAAAGAGTAGGATATACACCGAAAGTGGGTCATATATTACAAACCACATGCTGTGATACCAGCAGCTAGGTAACAATATCTAAGATGTTTATTTGTACTAAACAGCGACTATTTATAGTTACTAGGAGGTAGGTATA
>JAKTTA010000301.1:0-13872 GCA_030580415.1 Citeromyces nyonsensis
TTTTTTTTTTTTTTTTTTTTTTTTTGTTTGTTTGTTTGGCATCTAACTAAAAAAAAACTCTCTCGAAGTGAACTCAAGGTGACCAAAAAACATCAGGTAGATTTTATCTCTGTTCATCCTGTCAATTTGATGGAATATCATCTATATGTGGATTTCTTGCCTTCGTAGCTGTGTCACTAAGTACAGCTCACATATATTTGCGAGGAGACAGGGATGAGCGAGACGTGGAGTTTCTGGCTCATTCACCTATCTTGCATGACTATAAATTCTCTCGCGGTTCTTTGAAGATGCTGTATTTTGCTGAATAGCTGATTGATGTAGGTTTGAAACGGCTGCTGAACTTTCTTCATCACAAGAAAAAAAGACTCGTTCAAAAATTCCGAGGGTACGCCTTGGTCTTTCGAAGAACAAGTATGTCAAAACCAACACCACACTCCTAGAGAGAATATGATTCATCAAAAACAATGCATCTGCAGAAAACTGACAAAAATCTAGTATGAGATCTGCCTTTTTCCTATAAACATGGTGGACATCGATGTCTGAATGCGACAAAGATTATGGCATGGTCGATAGTCCATATGCTTAGATATAATGACATTCGCATAGTTATGGTTTCGCGATTTTATGATTACGTATGATAACATATTGCCAGAGACCATGTAACAGAGACAGCGTATAATCTCCGTAAGGTGTCATACCGCCAACTCAAAGGCCACATCAGAACGCGGTTTCCACGGAAAGATATTTTCCTTTTGTATTACCTCGAAAGCTTTTGCTAAATTTAGAGATACCAAATAAAATTCTATTGTCTGATGCGGGCAGATCAAAGAGCAAATCAAGAGCCCACTGAGGCTAGTAAAAAAAAAAAAGTTGGTGAGAAAAGAGGAAGGGAAGGGACCTTCGGTCCACCTCCCTCCCTCCCACTTAGATTATCGGGGTCGGCAAAGTTGGCGTGACATTTCCCACATTTTGCTTCGGTAGGAATCGGTACTACCACTAGTAACGTGGTATAGCCAGAGAAGCAGAAAAAAGCCCAGTCAAAGGGTAGTGGGAGAACCAGATGAAGTAAACGTCTGACTGCATATCGATGAAAGCGAATATTGAGAAAAACGGTGGATCGATGCTGTATGCCTTATATTATTCAGGCATTTCATCCAGAGTAGAGGAAAAAGAAAAAAAATTGGTTGTGAAAATTTGAAAAGTTTGTGGATAGTGTAAGGTTCGACGCGAATCTGTCCTCATGAGCATCCTTACATCCGCTTAGCTTCTCAGCTTACGCTTCGTCGCAAAAATAACCGGGTTTGAATTTTTGAACGCATTTTCAAGTGATAACTAGCAAATTGCCTCTCAATTTAATTCATGGTGTTTTGATACATCTTTTTTCAGCGAAAAAATCAAACATTCTCCGGCTATGTCTACTCGATCACGTGACTCTCTCCTTCAACACACATTTTGAGTGCAAATCACAATGCCCCTTAACATTATAGGAACGCTCGTCGTTGAGGGAACTCAAGGAATCCCCGGGTGGCAGTATATCAAGACCTATGCTCCTCCTTTACTTTCCGCACTTGCCATCAAGTACTACTGCGGCGGGGCCATAAATACTTGGGAAAGAAATCTTCATGGCAAGGTTTATATGGTGACTGGTGGATCATCTGGGCTGGGTTCAGCAGTGGTACAGGACTTGGCCGTTCGCGGTGCGCATTTGATTATTCTCACTTCCAGAATCGACACCGTGGTTGATTATATCAGTGATCTTCGAGAAAAGAGTGGCAACATCATGATTTACGCAGAAGAATGCGATCTGGGTTCTTTGTATAGCGTGAGAAAATTTGCTACAAAGTGGCTCGACAACTCTCCTGCTAGACGACTTGACGGTGTGATTTGCTGTGCTGGGGAGAGCATCCCCGTAGGATCACAAAGACAAGTTTCTGTTGACGGAGTAGAAAAACAGATTGCCATCAACTATTTGGGTCATTTTCATCTGCTCACACTTTTGAGTCCCGCTTTCAGGGTTCAACCGCCAGACAGAGATGTCCGTATAGTTGTGACTTCGTGTGTGACTCAGGCAGTTGGTGAGATTGACTTGGAAGATCCGCTTTGGCTGAACAAAAGGTATCAGGCCAATCGCAGCTGGAAAGTGTTTGGGTCATCTAAACTGATGCTATCGCTTTTTGCTAAACAGTACCAGAGGCAAATAGACTCTATCCCCCGCAAGGACGGAATGGATTGCAAGATAAGGATAAACATTGTGAATCCTGGAATTATGCGGTCTCCGTCTTCTAGAAGAATGCTCTCGTTTGGCAGCGTTGTTGGGTTATTTGTGTATCTGCTTCTATGGCCATTGTGGTTTATACTTCTGAAGACTTGCGAACAGGGAGCGCAATCCGTTTGCTATACTGTGATGTCTCCGCAAATCCTGGATGCTCCAGGCGGGCTGTACATTCAGGAGTGTGCGAATGTGAAACCAGCGAGAAAGGAATTTGAGGACGAAGAGCTGCAGCAAAAACTCTTTGACAAGACGGGAGAACTCATTGAGCAGCTGGAAAAACAGTCTGCTATAGAGAGAAAGAAACAGGGACCGAAGGGGGAAAAGAACGACGGGGAAAAGAAAGACGGGAAAACGGGAAATAAAGATGGCAAGAAAAAACATGAAAAGGACATGCCGCTGTTTCCAGATCTGACAAAGCCAAGACAGAATGAGTCTACCCTTGAGCAGCGTGTGCGTGGTCTGGATAAGAAAATGAAGAGAAAGGTTTGAGACAGATTGTCTGTCCGAGGCATATGGGACTGATGCACAAATGTACATGACTTATGGAGCTCAAACCATTCGGTACTTCTTGCACTTTTCAAGCACTTGGTGATTCGTTTTTTGGCATGTCTCATAAATTTTATCTAGATTAGATATAAATTTTGTTCCTTGTATCGATAATGGGTTGTAGCACTAGAATTCCAGTATAATGCTTCCCGTTTCATCATTCAAAGGCGGAATTGGGGCTAAAGACCAATTCTGAAAAGGCTGATGATGGAATGCCATGTCGTCCGCCATGATCATCTGCTGACACAAGTGTATCGCCATTCATTTTCTGACTCAGACTTTGGACTTTTATGACCTTCGGCTTTTCATTCCAGTTATGTAAAAGAATCGCTGAACTTGAAAAATCGTGATAAGGAGCAGCAATACAGGTCATAATAGTTTTGCTGGCTGGAATGTTTTAAGAAGTACGCTGAGCTAATCATCCACCATTGATGAGAAGGGCGGTAAGATGACCTCACGTCTTGAATAAAGACCATTGTGGAGCTCACCAGATTTACAATTGTCTAAATGATGAAAGGCACGTTGCCACTGTGTTGAAGTAAATTCACCGTCTAGAGGGCTCCTTATGTTCTCCGGGACTGAAAACTCTGAAGATAAATGCTACTTGAACGAAAGCGAAAGCTGGTAGGGCTTCCTTGCGTGCCTCGTCTGCCTCTGCTGCCCATATCCAACGACCAGGTTGTTCAGTCTGAGGACAAACTGATGAGATTTTTCCAGAGGAACGATCTGGCAAAAAGCCAGGACTTGGAGATTTCCACCCTTCATAGTGACAAGTTGCGGAAATTAGTGTCTGAGTCACTGAACTATTTGGTCTAATGAAAAGGAATCTATTTTGGTTGACGCAATAAAGAGAGACATGAGTTGTCGAGCATATTTGAGGGTTATGGTGACAACTATGATCAAGTGAAGTTGCAAACTACATATAAATCAAAAAGATCATATACTAGTTGTCACTCCTGAATCGAGTATTCTGTGGCCCCTGGAAGAAGGGTGGTGTATGTGCCTTTTCGTATGATGGATCTCTCTGATAGGTTGTGGAATGAGATTGCTGCTGATGACAAACTTAGAAGCCCTGAAGCAGCGTATTTCGACCCATTTGGCAACGATTAATGTGATGGTCTTCTTCAATCTGGTTGTTTGTACAATACTGACAATTAGGCTTAGGCTAACGAGCTATGCATTTATATCTAGCGGGAGCCAAGTCCATCAGGAACTAATTGTTAGAGTTATTAACTTCTGGCTAATGCGTATTCATACTTGAATTCTAGTTATACGTAAGCCCTCTTCATTTAGGCATTCTGAGTATTCTAACATTACTCTGCTTATGCATGTTCTGTTGAACTCAAACCCCTGATGCATGGATACATGAGATTAACTTCAGCTGTTATTTCGTAGCGTACGTGGGTCCTGAATTATAGTGATTATAAGAATACTGGGGGTGCAGATGAGCTGATTTCAGGAAACCCGCAACCAACATAATCAGTTCACCAGAAATTAAAGAAATAGCATCAAGCTCGAATGGTCGTGTGATACACAAACAAGTCTGATTTTTTTTTTTTAAGAAATTCTGAATCGTTCGTTACTCTCCGTTGTATAGGTAAGGGCTGTGTCAGATGGTTTGTCTGATATGAAAAAATTTGTGCACAGAATTCGTAGAAGAATTTGTCTTCATAAAAATATTTGAAAAATTGTCATAGAACATCACAGCGTGTGTTTAAACAGTGCCTATATTTTTGAAAGTATGGTTCCTCAGCTCAAACTTCTTTGCCATCATCTTACCTTTCCCAATGTCAGATGATCAACTTTTGAGAATAGATCACAGTTCTCAAGGGTATGGTCTCGATCATGATCTATATAAAAAAGGTGGTATATGCCATATTCCTCAAAGTACGTAAAGGGTGAAGTGATTTTCTTTTGGCTTTATTTAATGATGCGCCAACTCGATACAGATGAAGAACATCGTGCCCACATAAAAATTATAAAAATGTATGGCCATCATTCGCTAACATCCATACATAATAATCGATCGAGATCACGGGGTGTTAGACTTTTATACTCATCACTACACCATGCTTTTTCACCCACTAGCGTGTGCCTACCAAAAACAAACGTCTTTTTTAGCAGATGAAAAACGTGCTTTGCGTGCGTTAACCAAATCGCGTCACTTTGCATAGAGCATTTCGGCGTTTCAAGAGCTTCTCTTTGATCGCAACAAGGTCATTCCTGCCAAAATATTGACTGCGGATAACCTGGACAAAGACAAGTCGATTGTATACTGTGATTTGAGGGAGAAGATTTCTGTAGGAATTAGTCAAGGTAGTGTTTACCGTACTCCTCACTACTTAGTTATTGTCCTTTGATCTATCTTGCCACAGCTGACTAGTCAAAATTTACTTTTCAAGATTTTTTTTCTAGAATACGACTCGAGTTAGACTCTCGTTGCTGGTCGATTTTGTTGCTGGTGGTGTCTCAGCCAATCACCGCCGAGAGACGCACAGATAACCGATTACGTAACAAGATAAAGCATGAACTTTTAACAAAATGACAAATGTTCGAGAACAACCTCGAGATTCGCCCATCTCGTCTCTGACGAGGCTCATGAAAGAGCAGCGAGTCTCGTCGCCTCCACCGATCTCTGTGGATACCGGTGAACCCGATCGCGATGGGATCATAACCAAGGCTATCTCCATCGAAGGAGTTTCGCCATCTAATTCCATCGAACACACAGACGAGCCCATCTCCTACGACAACGACTACTCTCGAGCTCGCCCGATCCGGCAGCCGTCGATGTCTTCGGTGACGTCATATGGATCTCTTTCATCGAGTATACCGTATTCTGCTCCGGGTGGCAGATCCATCAACCACGCTTCAAACTCGTTTACGCCTAACTTGAGCAACGGTAACCCGATCCACAGTATCCACATTTCCTCGCCCAGTCTTTCGACCAGCGGGCCGATCGAGCCGAGGTTTGTGATTTCCAAACAAAAGATGGCGGCTGCGCAACAGGCTTCGGTTTCTCGATCCTCTTCGCACTCCAACTCTGGGTTCTTCTCACGATCCAGAAAGCCGTCTGCGGCGATCGACACGATGACGCCAGTCCAGCAGAACGACTACTCAGTGCCCAACTCTCCATCATCCACTTCCAGCGTGGAGAGTTCAGGAATTTCCATCAACCCGACAAACACGCGCCACTCTTCGATGGCTGATCTGAGACGGTTTTTCAAAAAAACACTGACGCCCGCCAGTCCGAGATCAAACGCATCAAACCTCACCGCTTCGTTTAACTCGGCTCGTAACAACGCTATGCCCAACTCGCCCTCCACCATGTCTCCAATCCAGTCTTCCAACCTCACGTCTCCTGTAACCAGCACTCCTCCTGTTCCGAGAAATGGCGGCACGTCGTACGTAAACATCTCGTACGGCGGAAACACACAGCCACAGATCCCGTTTAGTAAGAGGTACGGCGCGTTTGGAGAGAATTTGGGCGCAGGCGCTGGAGGCTCTGTGCGGCTCGTGAAAAGAATCGCAGACAAGCAAATGTTTGCCGTAAAGGAGTTTCGCGTCAAGTACTCGAGCGAGTCCAGAAGGGACTATATCAAAAAAATTACAGGAGAGTACTGCATCGGTTCTACGCTCAAGCACCCGAACATTATCGAAACGGTAGAGATCTCGTACGAGAACGAGCGCGTGCTGCAGGTGATGGAGTACTGCGACTTTGATCTCTTTGCCATCGTGATGAGCAACAAGATGGACAATGCCGAGATTGAGTGTTGTTTTAAGCAGATCCTCACCGGCCTGGCATATTTGCACTCTTTGGGTTTGGCGCACCGTGATCTCAAACTAGATAATTGCGTTGTTGACGGGCGCGGAATCGTCAAACTGATAGATTTCGGTTCCGCAGTGGTTTTCTCCTACCCGATGACCCGAACCCTGGTAGAGTCTCAAGGTATCGTTGGTTCAGATCCCTATTTGGCTCCAGAAGTTTGCGTGTTCAACAAATACGACCCACGTCCAGTAGACGTTTGGTCTGCTGCTATAATCTACTGCTGCATGATGCTGAAAAAGTTTCCATGGAAAGTGCCCAAACTCACTGACGCCAGTTTTAAGAGTTTTGCCACAAGAGAAGAAGGGGTCTCGTTGAATGAACTTTTGAAAAAAGAGCCAGATCCACCCTCATACGATAATGCCCCGGCTCAGAATCACACTTCAACACAAACTGGGGTAGGTAGACTGTTACACGCTCTTCCTGCCCAAGCAAGACCTCTGATTGGCAGGATGGTTGATCTCGCTCCAGCTTGCAGGATTAGTGTGGAGGACTGTATGACGGACCCCTGGATGAGCAGTATTCAAATGTGCACTGTTTACGTTGATTATGAAAATGGAACTAATCAGCACGTTCCAGCTCACAACCACACTCATACTACCGTGGACCAGAGCATTGCCCATATCGCGGCTCTGGAGAAGAAGAAGAAGCAGGGTGGAAGGAGGTGATGGAGTGAGGAGTATTTGTGTAGCAATGTGACCATGCGACGAAGCGTTAGCGAAGAGCTGATAACTGACGATTGTAGAGAGGGAATATGCGTGAGATGGTTCTTGCAGCGCTAGCTTTGTTCAGCGAGACTTCTGTGCTGTCGTTTTCTAGTTATAAGGAGGAGCTCTTTCGCCTCGAAAAGGCAATCTCCGCCCATCGTCTCTCTGGGCTATCAAGCAGAAGGACTGTTTTATTGAAAAGTACAAAGAATTGCGGCGCTGAGCCAAATGGTTCTGTCCCTAAACTAGGCGGTGGAAAGTGTGAGGTGTAAGGATACCAGATTCAGACCAGGCATGTTTTTGCCTGTTCTAACTGGTGTTTGCATTGTCTTGTCGCACTGCGAGGGATTTATGTGGATACTCATTAAAGAGTGAGCATTCCCAGAAGTTTTCACACTTTAAAGTTTCATCAAGCTATTTAAACTTGCTTTGCATTCCCGTATAAGTTTTTGGCTTTTCCCCCTTATTTAGTCTAATCCGTGACATTTCTACGACAAGAATTTTATCATGGCCGATGCATTTCGAAATGCACTCCAAGAGTAATCAAACTGTATTTTGGGGAGGGTTATCTGGAAACCTCCTGGCTTTCTACAGCTCAGATTGATGCTCGGTGAAGGACATAGCCAAAGTGTGGGACACTCACAGACTAAACAAATCCTAGATGCACAGCACCTACATGCTTACTTGGGCATATATGCGGCGACTCATACATAATGAAGCATTTTATAAATTGCTGCGATAGTGATATAAATTATCTTTTTTATACAGCCAAATGGTTTTTTATCGACACCTTGGCCGGATAAAGTGATAGATGCCGTGGGGAAATATGGTGTAAGGATCACGTGTCAAGGAAATGATTCTTTTTTCTTCACAGAAAAGAAAGAGTTGACAGAGAGAAATGGCATGAAGGAACGTGACACATACAGTGATTTGATAGTATTACTTGTAGGCTTTCTATTTAGGCTCGGAAAAATCCACCTGAAAGATCTGCGACGCTTGTCTCGAAGGTGAAATTCAACAGATTAATCGTTGCCTGACTTTCGCAGTGGGTCTGTCTCACCATATGTCTCATCATATCCGATTTAAAGGACCATGGCCATCACAGGACGACAAATAACATTTCAAACACTTTTAAAAAAGACGCACCATAATCGGGGTTTGCCCTGCATAGTGGAGCCATTATCCCGCACGGCTTACATATAGTTGGTTCGCTATTAAGACTTTTTGTTTTCGCTTCAGCAAATAGTCAGTTTCTATCCTACGGTCATAAGACAGCTCTCCATTCGAAATCTCATCACAATAAAAAGTGATTCACCCAATAGACAAAGCACTTCAAAGCAAAACACGATCTGATCTAACAAAATAATCAACTACAACCTCTCACTCAAAAGTAATAACCTGCATCTGGTGGTGTGTTTCCTCCATTACACTAATCACACCACTCGTCGTTTAACGTATATAAATCCACGCCATATATATACTTTTTTGTCCCCCTAAACTCATTTATCAACACCAAGATGCCAAATACACCTATTAGAACGCAGATGGAGGAGCTCGTGCGCCGGAAGCAGAGGGAGATTGTTGCAGGGCTTGAATCTGTCGAGACGAAAAAGTTCCGGGCAGATTCGTGGGAGAGAGGGAACGACGGTGGAGGAGGAACGTCGATGGTTCTGCAGCACGGTACCACTTTTGAGAAAGCTGGTGTAAACGTTTCTGTAGTCCACGGTACCATTCCAGCGCAGGCCGTGCAGAGAATGAGGGTGGATCATAAGAATTTGAAAGGATCTGAAGATGGTTCTGTTGAATTTTTCGCTTGCGGATTGTCTATGGTTGTTCATCCAATCAATCCACATGCCCCAACGACACATTTGAACTATCGCTATTTTGAAACGTGGAACCCAGACGGAACTCCGCAAACTTGGTGGTTTGGCGGCGGTGCCGATCTGACCCCTTCATACCTCTATGAGGAAGATGCCAAGCTGTTTCACCAAACGCACAAGGATGCTCTGGACCAGTACGACGAGTCCCTCTATCCCGAGTGGAAGAAGTGGTGCGACAAGTACTTTTTCATCAAGCACAGAAACGAGACAAGAGGTGTGGGAGGAATCTTTTTCGACGACTTCGATACCAAACCTGCTCAAGAGATTTTGAAGATTGTGGAGTCGTGCTTCGATGCATACCTGCCTTCGTATCTTCCTATTATGCGCAAGAGAAAGGATCAGCCCTTCACAGAAGAGGAAAAGCAGTGGCAGCAGTTGAGACGTGGAAGGTATGTAGAGTTTAATCTTGTTCTAGATCGTGGCACTCAGTTCGGACTTCAGACCCCTGGCTCGAGGGTGGAGAGTATTCTGATGTCCCTTCCTGTCACGGCTAGTTGGTTATACGATCACCACCCGGAGAAAGGCTCGAGGGAGGATAAACTGTTGGAGGTTTTGGCTAATCCTGTTGAGTGGGTATGAGCGACAATCTGCGATGAGAGCGAAGAGGTGGGTAGTTAATACACGTGAAAAGTTATGTTTTGATACCCTTACGTTCCAGTGGTTCTTGTAAGAGGGGATTATTGAGGTTTGAGGCAGAAGAATATGCAAGGTGCTGATTTGAGCTGCCACCATGAAGGAATTCGATAGATCGATTAATTTTGAGTGACCATGGTCTAAACAGATGGTGCTTGTAAGTTGTCTTGTTCATTGTATTGTTGGCTCCATACTTTTAAGGTGCATATGTGGAGGTGTATCAACATTCCCATGCATTTATTCAAGACAAAGACAAGTAGGTCCGTAGATACAATTGAAAATGACTCTTATTTGGAGTTTGAAGCAGCCAGCCACCCAGAAGTTGATGTCATTTCCGCGAGTAGGATCATACAAACCTAATACTGTCTTTTGAAATCTGCAGCTTTCAATGACTTGTTTACATGTAGCTCTGTGCAACTGAGTCTGACTGAATTCTCAAAGAGACATTGTCAGCTGCCCTAAAGGAACATACTGACAAGGGGATGGTAATCTTTCAACTCTCTTGCAGCTCTAATCTCTAAAAATCTTCCTTGAACATGGCGGAAACTGGAGATGGTCACTTTCAAAGTCTATCGAGCGCACCGGTGGAACTCATAGTTGATAGACGATAAGTATAACCAGTCGTTAATTGATATAGTGCAGTGTTAGCTTCCAGATCTTATCTCCTAAAGGGCCCTACTTTTCGAAACACTCAATTCCCAGCCACCTACAAGATAACCGCTAGGAAGACAAGGTCAAAAACCACCGTTTCAGGACATGATGTTGACGATCTGAAAGGATTTTCTCTCCCTCATTCTAGTTTTCGTTCTCTCATTCCCTGCTACGTGCGAGAATAATCTCAAAAGCTGACTCATCCATGTAGTCGTCTGGTGTTCCCAAAACAGCAGACGAAAAAAACATAACTGAATGATGTCTTCGTTTTGTGTCTTTCCTCTGTAGGACATAATTCGGTCATTTTACAAAGTCTAGACTGGCTGCGCTTCAGTCAGTTGAAACTATTTCACTACGCATTTTTTACTACTACTAATCTTATAGTTCTCCAACTGTCAGCTTCTCTTATGATTCGTCTCACGTGATCTATACCATTAGCCCGGTACCCCATAAAAGGATGCTGAATAGTACCAATTAGTATATTGTACCCAGCTGCTGGTATCATACCAACCAAACCAGGAACATTCTGGGTAAATCAATCCTTTAAACAATCTAGAAATGGTTTGAAGAATTAGCGACATGAATTGGTCAAGTACTCAACATATATTCTCATTCAAAGATATTTACATCATCTACATTGCATTCGCACCTACCGACTGCTCCATCACTCCACAACTTCGATCCCCATACTTTTAGCTGTGGCAACTATACTCATACAAATGCTCTTTAGTTCCAACTTTGCATGTCTCGTATCGGTCTTCTTTATCTTTGCAATCTCATAAACATGTTTAAGAGATATCGTTCCCACTTTCGGTTCATTAGGTCCAACTTTAGCGGCTCCTTTGGGAATATTGGCAGCTTTCAAAAGCAAATAACCTGTAGGTGGAGACTTGAGCTCAAAAGTAAAAGATCTGTCTGGTCTTACCGTTACCAATGCCGGTATAGGAACACCCGCTTCAAAACTAGCGGTTTTGGCATTAAACTCCTTGCAAAAATCAATAGCCTTCACTCCCTTTGATCCCAAGGCTGGACCAACAGGTGGAGCTGGTGCCGCTTGGCCAGCTCCAACTATCAGCTTGATCAGAATATTTTTCGCTGACATTGAAGTTTGAGTGTAAAGTGGAATTTTTCACTTTGATTGTTAGTGGGGAGGAAAATAGGCAAAAGGGTATATTTTTCGGCTGTTTGAGAGCAGCCATCGAGGCATAGAGTTTTGAAAATTAAAATTAAAGGATTTATAAGTTGATAAACACTACTTTTGGAAAGAATGCTAATTTTGAGCTGGCCCATAATCTTCATTTTTGCATTCTGCCAATTAATGGGCGATTAGTGTAGTGGTTATCATACGTCCTTCCCAAGGACGTGACACGGGTTCGATTCTCGTATCGCTCATTTTTTTCTTCCCTGCTTTTCTTGAGCCTTTGCACAAAGTATAGAGTCAACCAGCTGGACTGCAATTAAAGACTTTTAGATTCAATTGGATTTGTCTTTTTTGCTAAATCTGATTATATTTACATCTCTGAGACTTGCGACTCACTGGGAAAAAGAAAAAATAATTTTGTGATATTCTGGTTACACTCTACCATAAACGGTGATAGCTATTTTCGCCAGCTCAAACGAAAGAAAACACACTTTAACGCCTCTCGTATGCGGGATCAAGACAACGACAGAAGTTGATACTGACTTCACATCCAGTACGGACAATTTCACTGCTTCCAATTAACACAATCATTTATCAATTCATTATCATGCTACCGAACTCCTAATCTATCAAGCCTTTTTCGCCCTTTTCAAATTCGCAGAACGTCCGTTTTGAACATCTGCGCTTCTCTTCTTGGTCACATCTTTGTGGGTGAGACGTGTGTATACCAATACATACGCAGATGGGTCCTTGAGAACTTGCCTCTCAGAAATTCTGTTGATGTACTCATCATCATAAGTTTCCCACGTGCCATCTGGCTGTCTACAATGCGCAATATAGTGACCGGAGGAGATGGATCTCCCCTCATGAACAATGACAGAGCACAACCTATACAGAGTGGAAGTCTTTCCATCTGTCGTGAAGGGAGTCAGTTCCAGTAAAGACGGATAGCTGACGCCAGCTTTCACTTTGGAGGAGGAAGTGCCATTGAAACGAAACCTTTTCAAGTGAACAGCCAGAGTTTCAGGAGCTCTGTCTATGGTTGATTTCTTCATAGCGTTTGTCCGCTCTTTACAGGTTTCGCAAAAGTACCCAGTCGACTCATCCTTTTTGTCTCTTCTGATCAGCTCAGGAGAGAAAAAGTCTCGAAGGGAACTCTGGATTGAATAGCGGGATCTGGATTCATCCTTTTCGAGTTGCGGTTGATTCTTTGTCTTTTTCCCATCCAGCCCAACACTGAGATCGTAAAACTCTTGCTGGGTTTTGCTCACATTGTTACATTTCTGACAGTGCACAACTTGCTGCAAGAGTCCACCAAAGATATCGTACATAATACTCTCGTTGAGTTTGACCCCCTTCGGAGTAGAGTCTTCTTGCAAGCGGGACATCAACGACATAAAATACTCGTGAGAGTCTTCCTGCTGCCATTCAGACATCATACAGTTGATGTCCTCCAGTCTTTTGATGAGCCTCTTAGGGTTCACGTAAAGCGGTTTTTTCGGTGATTTCTCCAACTGCCACATTCTGGCTGTCACAGCTGCCAAAACTGCCGTTACAGAACGCGGAGAAACTGAGGGATGCTTGTTGCGGTAAACTTGTAAAAGATAATGCTGTAATGCAGGGATATGGATCAGGGCCTGAACAGCCGAGTTGATGTAACATGTAACACCATGGTTGATCAGTCCTAGTGGTTTGTGCTGCTTGAGATATTTCCAGTTTTTCACAACCCGCTTCGACCCATTTGAGCCATGATCGTCCGACCACTCGTCAATATCGAAGAAATCAGCCGTTTTGAAGGGAAATTTGACCTCTTCGTTTTCAGGAGACGTAGGCGGAGTTGTTTCTCTTTTGGAGGGAGATGAAACACTGCGTTTGGCTGCAATGTGGTCTTCATCTGCTGAACTGTTGGGAGATGAAAGGTCGTCATTGAGTTGTCTTTTTAGCTCAATTTTGTTATTTATAGCCTTCTCGTCAAAGTCTCGACTTATATTTTCCTCGCCTTCCTTCTCCTCTTCTTCCTTTTCTTCTTCTTCGCCTGCGGTTTGAAATCCGGAAAATTCACTCGCGGAAACTTCGTCTGCAGAAACTTCCCCTGTGGAATTTTCCACATTTACACCTGTATCCTCATCGTTGAGGGAGATGACTCTCTCTTTAGCTTTGGACAACTCTTTCTTGTTCAGCTCTCTTTTCAAGAGCTTCTCTCTACGTTTTTCCGTTCT
>JAKTTA010000302.1:6829-22988 GCA_030580415.1 Citeromyces nyonsensis
TAGATCGAAAGTGAAAACGAAACACCAAAACAGGATGCCGATCAAGGAGTAGATGAAGGTCGTATACATAGTCGGTGGAAATAATCGAGGAGGGGTCTTTGGCCACCTTTGCTCTGAAAGGTACTTCAATGACTAGGGTCCACGCGTAAAAAAACCTCTGTCCTTCGCTGTTATTTTCTGGAAAGTGGATCCAAAAGGCTGCATTCCAGGAATTACAAATTCTTGGTACCAGTTCAGATCAACCGGCAACAGAGGTGTATAGCCGATGAGCCTGTCAGTGTAACTGGCCAAGACGGACTGCTTCTTAGTGATCCAGTCACACCATAGAGATCTCTAAATCTCCCCTTGTACTTTAGCTGATCCTGACTTTTCATCATCTAGACGGCGATAAAAGAAGAGCATGGGGCAGCTAAAGCTCTTCTGTATAGGTTAAATCTTTTACAAGCCACAGAAATTCTTGACTTAGATCACCGGGGTAAGCAAAGTTGGCGTGACTTTACTTATTCTCACACTTTTCTGAACTGCACCTCCTAGAGCGACCGGATCAATGTGGGTAGGAGACGAAGTCGATGAAGGAGGCGAAGACGAATAAGCCTCTAAGTCATGCGCGGCTAAGCAATGCTCTGTATCGACAGGAGAATGCTGCTCATTAGCTATCTATCTTCTTACACGATGCATTGAGTGCTGATTTGAAGCAGCCATTTGACTATTTTGAAGGGGGTTTGAGACATCACAGCAATGGCTGATTATAATGCAGTCTGAAACCCCAGCGCTGTCAATAGGCGTACGCTGGACAGAAAAAGCACGATAATTAGAGGATTTCAAAGGTGACGCAGATTGCTTCATCTTCTCACGACGCTTTCTCAAACTCTCAAGCTGCTGGAGGCGCCTACGTTCCTTACCAGATACAGAAGAAGTGTCACGAGCGAATTGATCATCGGAGATAGTAACAGAAAGTATATCCGCATGAAATCGGCGTTAGGAAATATCGGTACGACCATTATTACCGCTAGTAATAGAATAGCACATCAAACAGGGTAGTGTGAGAAACAATGTCATCAAGACTCATCCTTACATCGTTTTTTTGCCAGCTTCTCAGCTTACGCTTCGTTGCGATAATTCTCACTCACATCAATCTCACAGGAAAAACTTCTCAGCTTACGCTTCGTTGCTTCTTCACCTACATTAAGCAGGCTTCATCGTCTTTTCTGCTTCGCCTCAAAGACTACATCTCCTTATCTCTCATCCGCACACCTTTTTATGCCCCCGAAAACTAGAACCTTCAGCGGGTGTTGGACGTGCAGGAAGCGTAAGGTTAAATGCGATAATACAAAGCCGTCTTGCGATCGGTGCTTAAAGAGCAGACTTGACTGTTTAGGCTATTTTGTAAAACTCAAGTGGTCCAGTCCTTCTACCGTTGGAAGAGACGGTTCTCTCATCCATGGGAGAGGATCTACTTCTTCTCGCAGAATTATAGGTTTCGCATTTTTCGAAAAACCGTATAAATTCCACGACGAAATTGACAGAGACATTGAAGATGTATCTGGGAAAATGGAAGGGTTGTGTAACGTTGACGTATACTTCAAAGGACCGTTTGGTGTATTTCGACAGAGAGAACGGGAAAATGGGGATCTATTTTTCGAAATCTCACACTCGAGTCACTCGGAGTATGTTGACAAATCATCCATTTATATATCTGACGTTTTCTTGACTGATGCATTAGTCACAAGTCAAGCGATGCAGAGAAATGGCAAAGATTTGCTCCATACGGTGTTTCAGCCCTTTTTCGAATTACCCTCAACCACAAGCCTTGAGTATCTTTCTACTGTGAAGAAGGCGCTCGACATGAGTGGACATAGTCTTCCCCTGAGAGTTCTCAACGAGGGCATTTGTTTTGGAGAAACTTTTGCAGCTTTGTGGATGCAGTTTCTGCAGTCTAGACATACTCCTCTTTCAGTGGAGAAAAGTATGTGGAACTCGACTATTGTGCCCTTACTTAAAAAGACAATGGGGGAACTTGTATTCGAAGTCAAGACTGTGCCCCATCCCAACAGCGAAACCAGCCCGATAGTAATCAAGAGGCTGGTGGTTCTTTGTACATTGGCTATATCCAGTTTCCACAGATTCAAGAGGGGGCAGGAGACTCTGGAGGTTTGTTTGGACATCCGTCAGTGTGTTCTTGAGCATTTCAACAAAATACAGAGCCACAAGTCTACACTCTCCACACTGTTACGAATTCTTATAGTACACGTGGAAGTGTTACTCTGTGTTCAAGAGAATTTCCAGGTTTTGCTTTCTTATGAGCCTCTCGACGAGGACGAAATTGGCCAGATCTTCAGGTATATGCAACTATTTTACCGTTCCACCAGTCGCATCGATTTCGAAAACTATAAAGTCCAAGGAGACGAGTACCGAGACTTATACGAGGCCTACTCTCCCACGCCAGAACCCACTCCAGAACCTTGTAGTATTCAGATTGTCTCAGAGAAGAGGGAGGTGGAGGAGCCGAGAAGTTTCACGGTGAGCTTCAACTACTTGCAGGACGATGAAGCTGAAGATGTCCCTTTGGAGAAGGCGATACAGAAGAGCAAAGTTTCAGCAGACTTTTCTGAGCCAAACTTTTCTGAGCCAAACTTTTCTGAGCCAGAGCTCTTATGGGGGATTCCAAAATCGCTTTTTGATTTGTTTGAGAAGACAGTCACGGTGGCCAACCATCGAAACTTTTTCCTGCGTAAAAACCTGTATCCTCGTAATTTCCCCAAGATATGCTGCGATTTGGAGGACGAGCTCATCAATTGGGAATGCGAGTGGGACTTGAAGGGGGGACCCTTGAATATGGCCGTTCACCACCAGAGCTATGCCTTCTATAACGCGCTTTTAGTATATTATTTCCGTCTCATCAGGGACCGCGATCCCAACCTGCTGCAGAACAAAGTACAATGGGTTATTCATCACCTTGAGAGTATTGTCGACATTCAGGAGGCAGATTTCACTATGGCTCCTGTTTTTTGGACATTCTTCACCGCCGGATGCGACGCAATGAAGCCGGACTTGCAGCGTCGTTTCTTCAACTTGATGAGTAGGTTCCCCAGTCAGTGGATGGCCAAGCAGGTGATGATCCACCTGTGGAATCTACGACGTGACGGGGAGATGGAAACCTCTTGGCTGGATATGGTCAAGTCATGGGATATCAGTGTGTTTCTTTGACCGTTGGATGAATGGTGAAAAGGTTTTGAAAGATGGATTTTCAAGAGAGCCTTTGCCCATCGGATGCAAGACTAATTTCAAATAGTGTCGAGAGAGTCCACAGAGCTGTCACTATCCAAATTATTTAGACTGAAGAGGATGTATGCCGGTGCCTCAAATCAACTATCAACGGAGAAATGCCAAAACAAATAACAAAGACAAACGAGATTGCCATATAAAACGGAGACAGGAGAAGTAGAATCACATCATTTACGATTGGGAGACAGTAGCAGAAGCGAAACCTCCGCTGTGAGGAGTCTGAACAACCATCGGAACCTTAGTAGTTCAGAAAAAGAGAGGAAAACAGCTAAATCAAAGCTTAGTAGAAGAACCAAAAGGATGTCGATACAGCCGCATATCGGTGCGGTTGAAGTTTGGAAGAACCCACTCGATTGCTTTTGTATGTTTTTGCATGTTTTTGTATGTTTCATATGTTATAGGAAAATCAGATAGATAACAACTCCAATAAAGAAGAAGAAACTTTCAGAACTTGTAGATGGTGTAAGGAGGCATCAAGACTTCTGCTCACACACATCCTAACATCTCGTTCTCTCAGGTTATCAGTCTCACGCTTTGTGGCAAATAATATGGCAGAGACTAAAGAGTTTCTGAATGCGACGAATGTATGGAGGTCGTGTACGAAGTAAACGAAAAAGAAAGAGAGCAAATGATTTATTTCTTTAATGAGCTAATTTCATCAATCTCTTGTACTCCTCCATCCGTTGCCTCATGAGTTTTCTTTTGTTACCGTTTTTCGGAGTGATGCGTGATTAATCAATTTTTGCCAGCCTTAAATCACTGATTTTTCTTACTTCCATCCACAAAAATCCATGTATATGACCAGAATCTCTATCCTGCCATTCCATCCTGAGCCAAGGATCTCGGATTGATGACAAGTCGGGATGAAAGTGGTTCGAAATCTCTTTCTTCAAGATATCCCATTTACGGTAGAGGTAGTCTGTGGCGATGTAAGAAAGGATTACACCTGGCAATTAAAAGCTCCTCAATAGGGGTCAGCTCATCTATAATTCTACGAATCTCATGAGGTAGATCACCAGGATCTGCATTGTTTGATTTGTTGAACTTATGCTGAGCATTTTCTTGACGGCATCGAAGACATGAACCATCTCTGCGAACATGCATTCCTGTGAAGTGTTCATTGCACTCTTCACATGGTTTTGAGGGAAGGGATACTTTAGCGAGAGATGAACGGAAATTTTCCAGGCTGAGAGGCTGCCGCTCCCAAATGAAAGCTGCTTGGGGTAAATGTGATGACGGTGATCTGCTCCGTGAGGAGGAGGAAAGTTGACGGCTCCGTTCAACAGGGTCTGTTTGTTCAGTCTGACGACCAATTGTGCACGCCTATCACGCAGTCTTCTCACTCTTTCGCAAGTGTGTTGATGTCTCCGTTCACTGGCATCAGAAGGGGAAGGGTCAGCTGTAGGAGCAGTACTTGAAGGAGGTGGAACAACCATAAAATGCCTCGAGAAAAAAAAAAAATATCAGAAAAGAAAAGGGACAGGCAAAAGTAGTTACGAAGTTTATATCGACAGGTGATTTAAATGTTTTATCGTTTCACAAGAATGAAAGGTCACCATTACACAAAGTAGGTTACCCCGTTACCTACATTATCGAGTAGGCTATCGTTTGCGAGTACAGCATGCAGCAGTGGAGAAAGTATAAATGATTGCATGATGGAATGACATGGCGTAGATCATAGGATGACTACAAAGAAAAAAGTAACAAAAGGAAATGATGTGAGATTGGGTTGTGGAGACTATTCAAGGCACCAGGGTGTTTGGATGCGTTACACAATTTGCGTTCGCGAAAACTAGCTATTACTGTATACTCCTCAGGTAAACCTTCGTCGCAATTAGTAACGCCTGCTCGCAAAATTCCTTCTTATTGCACTTTACAGAACTCAGCAAAAGTCATTCTTTTAAACGTACATCATTTCTCAAAACTAATAATCATAATCTTCATAAGATGGAATGTCAATGTGGAAGAAAGGAGTGTTTGTGCCTGTAACAGCAGGCAACGCATCAATCTCCGTCTCCTCTTGTGCAAATCCATCACTCTTGTCCCGTACCGTCTTGTAAGTCTTCCCCACATAGGCGTACCTAGATTTAAACTCCTCGTCATCCATCTGAGACGGAGTTCCGAACCCACCGGCAATGAGTCCTCTTCTGATCCACGGAGACAAAAGTCCGCTGAAGTGGTACTCTATATCGCCCGCCGTATATAGAAACAGCCCCTTTCTCAGGTCCATCAGTGCCTGTACACCAGTGGCGTCGATGGCGGTGACGGAGGAGAAATCGAAATGGACAACTCGAAGAAGAGGTCTGGGATCTTGCGGCTCATCCAACAAAGAGGTGTCAGGGGTATCGGCGTTATCGGTCTTGTTTCGGCGAAAGATGTTTTTGAAATCTGACCAATTCCACGTGAGTTCGCCTGGGTCATTCCACGGGCGGTCTGATTTGGACTTGTACAGAACCGCATTACCACGACGGGTAGTGCGTTTCACCTCGTCTAGGATGGCGTCTATTTGTTTGGAGCAGTTGGGGTAGGAAAACGACTCGGAAGGTCTGAAAACCACAACCCCAGCAGGTGGAGGAGTCACCGCTATGTCGCTGTTGATAAGGGGAGCGTGTGTGTATGGCTGGGACAGCGGGGAAACCTCCTGTGGGAGGGGGGCCCATCTTGTTATGAAGGAAAGAGGAGACTCTGCAGTTTGTGCGATTCTGACTCTTCCTAAAAAGACTCCGTTGGGCATAGACACTCTCCAGAGAAGTACAGCCACCGAGGCGCACATGGCAAAGTAGATACCCACTTCGATAGACACAAAGACAGAAAGAATCACAGCCACAACGAAAATAAAGGCATCTAGCGGTGCAATCTTCCAGAAACTCAGCGAGTGCTTGTAACTGGCAACCAAATCACTCACCGCATGGATGATGATGGCAGAAAGCGTAGCCCTGGGGATATAGAAAAAGGCGTCTGTGAAGCAGTACAGAGCCAGTAAAACTACTCCACCGGTGAAAATTCCAGCCAGCGGAGTACGGACTCCGCACTTGGCCTTGAGGGCAGAACGGGAAAACGAGCCTGTGGATGGGTAAGCCATGAAGAAAGTGCCCACCAAGTTGTTGACTCCGATGGCTATGAGTTCCTGGTCTGGATTGATTTTGTAGTCGTTAACTCTGCCAAAGGATTTGGCAATGGAGATGTGTTCCAGAAGCAAAATGATGACAGAGACTGGGATTTCTCCCGCCATGTGGTCTACGATTCCTGTGGGGAACTCCATCACTCCCACGTGCTTCAGACCTGAGGGAACCACTCCGATGGTCTTAATCGGGTGGCCTCCGTAGATTCTGAAGCATCCCCAGCAAATCAAGGTGGTAAACACAATGACAAGCGCGTTACGCAGTACCTGGAAGTAGAAAAACCACAGCTTCTTGCGTGGGTATCTGCGCATGGCCCAGTCTGTGGAGAATTTGATGGCGTAGAGTATAAAGAGGGGCACCAGTCCGAAAGCAGCATCGACGGATGTTTTCGGCAAGTTTTTCAAAGTGTCGATTATCACCATGTAGGTAGCTCCACGGGTATTGACAGAAGAGTTGTATCCCATCAATCCGGGCACCTGTCCGGCAACGATGGAAAGAGCAGACCCAGTCATGAATCCCATAACGGCTGGAATTGGAATATATTCCAAGATGAAGCCGAGTCGCAAAATCCCCATTCCGGCAGCTATAGCACCGCAAATTAAAGCCAGAACAGTGGCAATCACTTCCGGAGGGAAATTACCGCCTTTAGATTCAACTTCTGCAATAACTTTCCCTACTTGCATAGACATAACAGCCACAGGCCCAATAGATACATCTTTGGAAGTGGCAAAAAGCGAGTATACAAAAACTCCGACAAAACTGGAGTAGAGTCCGAATTCCGGAGAAAGCCCAGCCAGCTGGGCATACGACATTGACTGCGGAACTAAAACACACCCCACGGTGATACCGGCAATAAGATCTCCATAGAGCCATTTCAGGTTGTAATGTGGCAGCCATCTTATAATGGGGAAGAGAGATTGAAAGTAGTTTTTGGTCTTTTCTCCCGGATTGGCAAACGTGGTGGATGCCCAGTCCTTGACTGTGATGACACCCTCATCGTAAGGAATCACCTTTTGTCTTTCGGTGTTTGTAGAAAGACTTTCCTCTTTTTCGGGAAATGACATGTTGCTGTTAGAGAGGATTACAAATGCGCTATATACAGATTTTTCAACCGATTGTGGCTTGACATTTCATCGCGGCACGTGACATTGGTGATGGCACGTGACTTGGTGTGTTCCCTTCGCCTGCATGAAGATTTTGCTTCACCTGCATAAAGCCTGCATGAAATCTTTTTAAGCGAAGGTTTTTCTTATTTTTCTATCATTGGAGGGAAGCGAAAATTATGAAGTGATGCTGGAGGGCTCACCTTATTTATCGTCAATTTCGAAACCTTGGTAGAGCGATATCTAGAATCAGTTACTGTGGAATCTTGTTTTAGTCTTAGACTCTCTTCAATCTCCAGGCTGGGGTGCTTTCTGAGTGTTGTATTAGTTTAGCTTTCACGCCAATTCACTCTACAAGTCACATGGATTATCATCGTAAGCTAGAGCTCTGATTATTGTAGGAAAGACTCTCAGACTTTAGAAGTTGCAGCAGATAATTCTCTTATCATTTGGCATCAGCTAACCTGATAAAAACTCACCGATAGTGAGAGTGAGCTTGCAATTTTAGGATCATCAAATATCTAAAGAGGTCCAGAGTGAGAAATAACAGGCCAAATGATGGATTGGCGTGAGAGGTGGTCACAGCTTTCATGCGACACCAACCGTTCTTGTCGGATCGATTGCTTCTTTCATTGAAAATGATTGATGAGAGGTCAGTCACGTTGGTCGTTGCTGACGATGTAATAATTCTTTAGGTAGCGCCTTGACACTTCAAAAAGCACCTTCTCGAGCATCACAAAGCACTAAATTTAGATCCACCAAAACTCGATTAAATCCCTTCCAAGCTAAGAGAAGTGTATTTATATAAATATGACTGACACGGTGATGTCCGGTTGCGACGAAGGGTATGGGCATAGCATCAACCAATAATACGTCTTTCCCGAGTATGGCTAAAGCCAATACAGGAATCCGTAATCACGAAACCCAATCAACACTAAAGCCTTTATCCATTCAACTTCCAAGTTCTATTTCCAAATAGCACGAACGAAGCCTCTTTCGCTTTAATGATCTCACTCCTCGACAATCCACAGACTAATCTCATGTGAAAAAAACAGGAATCCGTCGAGTCGCGCAATTGCTTTTTGCTGCGGAATAAATTATAGCTTCTCAGCTTACGCTTCGTCGCAATTAAAAGAAACTACAAGGGCAATGCTCGACCAGCCTGCATCTCCTGCACCTACTTGCATGAACGTACCGCTCATCTCATAAATCCGAAGTGCAGAAATTCATATGGCGTGATTCAGTGGTAACTTGCAGAATGGTGCAATAAAGAGGAGGAGCAAGTTTCGTCTGCGCATGCTCGTTTGCGTCGTTTACACAATTGGGACTTGAGTAGATTAGCTCAGGCTGAATATTTTATTCAAGAGCCCACTTGAAAGGTGAAAAAGAATTCTCCTGCCAAGAAACGGTCTGCCAAGACAATCTCTTGTTAAATCATCTAAACGCCAAGAGTTTGTATGTATGCGGAAAAAGGTTGTTCCTCGTTTAAAGCATTCTAAAGGTGCAGAGGTCCGATCAGGTGCTGCCAAAATGAAGGCTGATGCCATTGACTCTCACCGTGAAAGCTTTGCTGAGTCACATTCTCCATCCAAAAAGCAAAACCAAGCGAGAAAAAGTGGTAGTAGATTCAGCAAAGCGTAGAGTTTATAAAGAAAACTCAAGTTCCCTCTTCAAATAACTTTTGTTAATAGAAAAGAA
Source organism: Citeromyces nyonsensis (assembly GCA_030580415.1). Taxonomy (NCBI): domain Eukaryota; kingdom Fungi; phylum Ascomycota; class Pichiomycetes; order Pichiales; family Pichiaceae; genus Citeromyces; species Citeromyces nyonsensis. The sequence goes on from JAKTTA010000302.1 coordinate 16,038, forward strand.
GCAGTAATTAGTATAGGGTCGACAGCTTTAACCAAGATGCAGAAGCTTTATGGTCCAGTCGAAACTGAAAATCTAATACGACGGCATGAACCCTAAGGACTGATACCCATTTTACTCACAGGTTGCGGCTTGTTCCCTTTTAGGAGACACACAAATTCTCTACATTCCGAAGGAACTTTGATGTTCAACAGCTTTTCTTCATCTCCGTTCTTGTCATATGCATTCTTATCAGAGCATTAAAATGAGAAGTCCTCCTACTACTACACTTTGGGCATGTATTCGGGATATTCACGGTGTAAACATTTGGTTATCCGGGAAAAGGTCTTTTTTTTTTTTGACTTCGGACACTTTCTGGAGGTGCCGGTTATTGCACAGAAAGAACACAGACAGGACCCAGAAAGGACCCAGAAAGACTATAGTTGAGCCTGAACTTTTAAACCTTTCCTGTACTAGGTGAATAGTATTAATTCAATTGAAAGAAGCAATTAAGAGAGCAGTAAAGTATGCGTCGTGGTGAGCTGGTATCCCATTTGAGTTGTATGAATTATTAGGCTTTCAACTGTAATTTTAGTCCTTGCGAAATATCCTGGTGGTGGATCCGATGATACTTCCATTAGCACAAAGTTTTTGCAACGTCAATAGGTTGAAGCTTCTGTAGGTAATGAACCAGAAGAGAAGTCCTTAATAAGCGATGAAAACTTTGCCATCTGCATTGACAACAACTTTTCCAACAGTCCAAATGTTGCTGCTTTTGAGCACGATGGACAAGATGCAAAAGTGATAAACATCAAAGGTGAGTACTCAGACATCCAAGAATCTGATCAGTCAAAGTTTGATCATTCTTTAAAGGAAGCTGACTTAAGCACCAGAGTTTGAATCACAGAACGAGAATTCTAAAAAGAAAGGGGAAAATTCGAGTCCAATATTAACCAAGGAGTGGATGCAATTATCATACATTTTGGCTGATATCTCAAAGATGTGGCTTACAACGAGAAATCAATCATTTTATAAGGAGCACGTTATGTATATTTTTTTTTTTACTAAAAGTTCCATTGATTAATTTATACAACATAATCATATATCCCTCAAGGTACTCGTGTTGTATTGGAATCAATATATTATCTACGTTGGATTTAGAGTTTTGTGTGAAAAAAACAGTTTAATACAGGAAAAAAGGGGCAAGCTTTGTTTGAAGAGATAATTTCAATTATTTTATTCAGCAGTGATTTTTCTACTTCATTTTGTCCTTTGATGAATTTTCAATTGTTTCAAGTATTAATTCATTATATACCACAACTTTGTGGTCGCTCATATGTAATGATGCGGTGGCTCAATGGTAGAGCTTTCGACTCCAGTTGAGTTCATCAGCAGTCATCGAAGGGCTGCAGGTTCAATTCCTGTCCGTGTCAATTACTTTTTTTTTTCACCCTACCTCAACCGTATCCATCATTACACCACCCTTCAATGGCTTCACAATTAGACCAACAATTCCCATCTTTTGCTCATCTTTTCGAAGTGCCCACTTTGAAATCGCTTGGGGTCTCCGAGACAGACACTTCTGAGTCGCTTTACGTTTGCGGCAACTCTCTAGGACTTATGCCAAAGTCTACTCGGCAGGCAGTAAATGACGAGCTGGATGCTTGGGCTTCACGGGGGGTTGAATCGCATTTCAACCACAGTAAAACTTCGTGGGTAGATATTGATCTTCCTGTAGTGCCCTTAATGGCAAAAGTAGTTGGTGCTAAAGAGAGTGAAGTGGCTGTTATGGGTACACTGACTATGAACTTAAACTCTCTGCTATGTGCATTTTATAGGCCTTCACAGAAGAAGAGGAAGATCCTTTTCGAAAAACAAGCTTTCCCCTCTGATTACTATGCTTTTTTGAACCAAGTGAGAATGCACGGTGGTGACGAATCCGATTTGCTGCAGATTTCTCCTCGAGATGGATGCTCTCATTTGGAAACAAGTGACATTCTGGCTGTAATCGAAGAAAAAGCCGAGGAAATAGCATTGGTTTGTTTTTCTGGGATTCAGTACTACACTGGACAGTTTTTTGAAATGGAAAAGATCACAAAATGCGCAAAGGCAAATAACTGTATAGTTGGCTGGGACCTGGCACATGCTGTGGGGAACGTAGAACTGAAATTACATGACTGGGACGTGGACTTTGCCTGCTGGTGCTCTTACAAGTACTTAAACTCTGGACCCGGAAGTATAGCTGGAATTTTTGTCAATGGAAAGTGTAGTAAGGATATGACCCGACTAGCCGGATGGTGGGGAAACAATGCGACTGATAGGTTCAAGATGCTGGAACAATATGATCCCATAGAGGGAGCCCTCGGCTTCAGACAGTCCAACCCGAGTGTTATCGATGTGGTTTCTTTACACAATTCTTTGAAGGTTTTTGACAGTGCCGGTGGTATGGCTCAGCTGCGTAAAAAAGGTTTGCAATTGAGTGTGTACTTACAGCGGCTTCTGCAAGAGTCTCCTTTCTATGAGAAGGGGTTTCGTATTATTTCTCCTTTGGATCCGCACCAGAGAGGGTGTCAGATCTCGCTGTTTTTTGAATCTGAAACGATGGAGAGGGTTTTTGAGTATTTGCATTCGAAAGGTGTTATATGCGATGAGAGGAGGCCAAACGTTATTCGGATTGCCCCGGCTCCGTTGTACAACAGTTTCAAGCAAATCGATCAGGTGGTGGAGTTGTTGAATGAGGCTTTTACAGTGATTTACTGATATTTGAGACTGCGAAATAATGTTCTGCTCCATCATGAATATGCCTTTAACTCAAGTCAGATGGGAGGGGGAAGTTGTTGAAGGAGGGTGCTCGATACGCAGAAAGATTTACTGCTCCTCATCGATAGAACAATGGATAAATGCCTGTGTAGAAATTGACTCCGTTCATAGTGCTGGTCCTCGAGGGTAGAAACGTCATGGCGTGCAATTTGGAGGGTATTTCGGTCATCTAAAGAGGATTATGCGGTAATGTAAGATAGTTTTGTGGAGGGAATAACATTTAAGTAGAATAAAACGGAATTCTGCTTGCTTGACAGCCTTCAAATTCATCCCACTTGGAGGGCTTCAACAATCTGACTTGCTGATTGATATTTATTATTCCCTAAGGCTATACAGATTGCATCCGTTTTAAATACACCGATCGACCAATCAAGGACTCTACCCATTCATAGATTGCATGATACAAACCATCGCATAATGGTGCAGAGTCGTACGTCGTATGGTTTCATTTGTTGGCCCGTGATTGACTCCTGTCAGCAGTCAGTTATATATTTCGACAAACTTTTCAACTAAGCTGCCCGTATTTTGATTGGTCAAAGCATCAGACCGAGAATGAAAATGAAAAGTGGCTGATTTTTTTTTTTCAGATTCTCTCTGTTGTCACAGATCACAATTTGCTCACAAGAAATGGCCATCGTACACCGAGATCAGGAACTTTTCTTTTCCCTTTACCATACGTAACAATGAGATAAAACGGTTTTCTTCTTAGCTTCCAGCTAGTAATATGTGCCTCCATTGTGAGCAATGAAATTCCGCTTTGACCAGGGTGTCGCTTCGTGTTTGGAGAATAGTTCTCAAGACTGAGCCGTTCTGTGCAGCTAAGTAAAAGTCGTCAGATCCGGATCTAGATCCGGAGTACCTTTTTCGATCCGGATCGGATCGGATCGGATCGGATCGATTCGATTCGATTCGACACAGTTGAGTAAAAAATATATGAATGTTTCAAGAACAGTCACACTAAAGCTATAGTATGTAATCGCTGCTCGATCAATGTCCCGTAACGTTGTGACAAAGCCACAATCCTCTTCATTTAAAGGCTCGAAAGAATCACCGTTGGACCGAAGGTAATCACGAACTACCAATAGCTCCTTGGCAGTGTCGCTTCCCAGTGAACTGCGCGTCTCGACGATTACCTTCTTACTCAAAGAAAATAAACGCTCAACCGATGTGGAGCTGGCAGGAAAAGATAGAATCTTGCTTGCCAAAGTATACATGGCAGGGAAATTATCTTTGTTTAGATCCCACCAATCCTGGGGTCTTCCAAATGACATATCACACGGTGAGCTGAAATAGCGAGCTATCTCGCCCTGTGCGACAGGATTCCTTTCGAAAAAGGCTATGAGCTCTTCATCAGGAGCCATAGAGGTGTGTCGCGGTATTGTCGTTTTGTTACGGACTACGCTTTCTGTAAGCCTCTGAATTTCCTCCTTTCCTTCCTGTATAATTGTTTCAATGTCAGAATAGAAGTATTTCAGTTCGGAGAAGGATCCTTCATGCGCGGGTCTAAAATGGCAGCAATTACCACTCCCTTATTAGTAAGTGCCTATTCCACATACTTCCCAATTTTGGGCTCAAACTCGGAAATAGCCTTCAATGTGTCTGAGCCCGAATTCGGAAATGATCCACTGACCAGATGAGCAGTCTTGAGATCTGAAGACATCCTAGCTTCGATAAACAGGTTTCCTATTCTCACTAAACCTTGAAGCAAAAATAAAGCTGACACTACGTCGGTACTTCTAGCTGATCGCTTCAGGGGGAACAGAACGGAATGCGTTCTCGGCGTCGCCTCCTTTTAGGGTCAAGTAGTTGACCCTAACCGGTTTGGAGCGGTCACTTTTTCGAACATTAGACATTGAGGTATACAAAAAAAAAAATTGATCGACCAATAATTATAAAAACAAAATGATATTTCTGGGAATTGAACTCCGGATCCGGGTTGGATCTAGATCCAACTGATACTTTTCGATCCGATCCCCGCTGTCGATCCGGGTAAATAATCGATCCGATCCGCCGGATCTGACTACCCTTAACGGTGCATATGCAGTAATAGTTCCCGAGTCAAATCAAGTGACCTCGTCGCCCAGATGACAGGCACTGGATCAATGACAACGGTTTCGTAGACGCCCGATGCATTAGCATTGCATGACTGGAGGAGAATTGGCAGCTTGGCAAATTGGTAAGTATATATAGGAGTCCCCGCTTACTAGGTGAACACGCGACTTTCATGCGACTTGTACACACAACTTTTACAGTTCAATCATCTCACTAAGTAAGCAATCAATGACTTCCCTATCGACAACTCCAGTGACACCATCGGACCAACAAATATTTCTGTATGGTTACAATAGTATATGGCTCTAGCTCCAACAACAAACTTCTTCTTTTAGTTCCTCAAGCTGAATATTGAATTTTGTGTCTACTGATGTCTTTGTGAAAGGTGGATTAGTGGTAGGTGCTCGACTTGCAGATCATTTGAGCCGGCTTCATTGGTATTTATGGAAAGCAGGCGAGACGATGAAGCGGAAAAATAATTCTTTGAGTTGTTCCAAATAGACAACTTCCTCCAGGACGCTAGAACAGGTCCCTTTCAAACTAGAATCACCCAGAGTAGGAGATTAGGTGATTGTAAGAGCTCCAGTGTTGTGGGAATGGCGTTATTGTGCAATTGTGCATGAACAATCAACAAACCTCTTTCAGCCTTGTTATGTGAAAGAAAATAAAGCTCCTTAGATTCTCCGGATCTGGAACTTTTTACCATCATTACTCCTTTTTCTCCACTGTGTAGCTGGACTGAAAATTGCTTTGACATACTCCGCAGCTCATAAATTTCGTATCCGGTGGATTACTTTCTGTTAAGCGGGTGTTGCGGAGAACTGGAACTCGATTGACAGTTGGGAAGCGCAGCTGATTAAAGAGCTGGCGAATATCAATGGACTGTAAAAAAATCACATCAAGTCTAGAGACGGCCCTCATCGAGAATAACAGGAAGTCCACTGTGAAGAACAAGTCGGTGTCAACATTGCTGAAGGTACGTTTTTCCAGGCAGACAAAAGAGAAGTGTCATTAGGGGCTCCTCCCTGAGACTTCTGATTCTGGTAGCGAGAAACAGCGAGTGCAACGGGAGAAGAAAAGGAAACGTGGGCTAGTAACTGTATGTCAGGTTCTGTGCCTCCTTTAGTCGCTTACAGCTACAATCCGCTTTGCCTTTGCGGTTGATGGTTCACCGTGATGAAGAGAGATGGCATGAGCAGGTAGTGAACCGGACTGCTTTGGTAATCATTGAGCCAGTATCACAACGTAAGACGGGATAAGACGGGAAATCCGAATGGGGGTTGATCTAGAAAAAAGAAACTTATCGGGAAAGGAGAACTATTGTGTAACATACCTTTCATTCTCTCTCATTCTGGTTACGAAAAAATCCAAGACAATTTCTTTTTGCATGCATCAACCAAAACGGCGTTACCTTGCATGAACGTTTTGACCGTATGTATACCTCAGCTTACGCTTCGTTGCAATTATGATTACACTCACCGTATATTTACACCTTTTTATCCTACATCATAACATTCCCCGTCACATTACGAGAATATTTCATTTTTTTTCCACCTCAGCCTCAGCCTCTACAATTTCCTCTCCCACCACCTCCTGTATACTCCACAGCTCCTTATACAAAGAGCCGTCTCTGGCCAAAAGCTCATAGTGAGTTCCCTCCTCCTGCACTTCTCCCTTCTTTAGAACAATAATCTTATCGGCATCCGCTATCGTTCTCAGCCTGTGGGCTATAGACACATTGGTGTGGCCGCGCTGCTTGAAGACGCTTTTCGTAGTTTTCAAAAGCGCCTGCTCGGTGTGGGTATCCAAAGCAGAAGTTGCTTCATCAAAGAACGTAATTGGAGCTCTTTTCAAGAGAAGTCTAGCGATGGCCAGTCTTTGTTTCTCTCCTCCAGAGATCATCATGCCTCGCTCTCCGACAATGGTATCTTTCCCCTCTGGCAGATCCTGCATCAGAGCTGTCAGCTGAACCTCTTTGATAGCCTGATCCACTTGCGCATCGGTAGAGGAAAGATTACCGTAGCGGACGTTGTCTATGACCGACTCGTTGAAAAGCGGAGTTTCCTGCGGAACCACTCCTATTGCTCTCCGAAGACTGTCCAG